>MU224933.1:6532798-6614668 GCA_018584345.1 Thuja plicata | reverse complement strand
TAACTGACATTAATCGGTGTTTATAGAATGATTGTTAACTGATACAAGTCGATACACATTTGTATTCCTCACACGATCGGTTTCTCATTTCAACCAATCAACACCCGATTGATGCATGGAGTTTGGTTGAGACATTGCATAACTAAACCGATGACAATGTATTACTTGATACTAATTGTATCGCATAGTATTATGACATATTATTAAATCAATTTATAATATTATATATGTATATTAATATATATATAATATATATATATATATATATATATAGAATAATATAACAATATTATCATTTCAAATATTTATACAATGAATAATATGATGTCATTCGATCAAATCCATTTCAATAGTTATGATAATAGATTATTTTCTCACTTATGATTGTATGTAAATACATTAATATATATAGTAATAATATCTATTATTATTACCATATATATTGATATGCATAAGTTAATCTATTCTCATAATATTAATATCTCATTCATTTTATCTGATCGAAGCTACAAACATCAACAAGACTCACTATTTGATCCTGAAGTGCCAAAAACTAATTTTTTTTATACTTCCTTGGTTAAGATATCAGTTAGTTGATCTTGAATACTGATGTGTTTCAATTCAACCTCCTTCTTTTTTACTAAGTCATGGAAGAAATGATATTTTAGATCAAAATGCTTGGCTCTACTGTGATGTACCAGAATATTTGCTAACTTGATGGCACTTAAATTGTGACAAAAAATAACAGCAGGTTGAATTTGCTTTTCTCTAATTTCTTCAAGAACCTTTCAAAGCCAAAGAATTTGTGTACCTGCTGAAGTGATTGCCACATATATTGCTTTTGTGGATGAGAGAGAGACAATACTTTTTTTTTTCTTTTGGTTATGGTTTGATAACATGAAGTTTGAATAAAACATTTTTTTAATCTATTTTTTTGGAACTGTATGTCTTGTTTTTTCAGCCTATTTGTTTTTTCCAAAAGATTTTTTTTGTGTATTGAGCAGTATCAACAAATTATAAATACAGTTGCTCTATATTATTCTGAGCAGGCTGCAATGATTATGTAAGACCTCATTGAAGATTGAATTGTATGTTTACAATTTGTGTGTTCTCAGAGTGTTGTTTTTTTATCTCCTGTTCTCCAGATTTTACAAGTTTCGGGTAAATCTTTGACATGAATATGCATATTCTGTATTCGGCTAGCCTTATCCAGCACACTCTAAGTGTTGACTGCTTAGAGTGCTTTTTTAAAATTTTATGTGTTTGGAATTAAATCAGCTTAAACATATATTTATTGAACGTATGCATTTCTTTAGATTGTTATGCATCTTTGGGAAGCCATTAGCATCGTTCATTTGCATTATAATTCAGTGTATACATTTAGAATTTATTTGCAAGTCAACACTTAGAATGTGCTAGTTAAGCCGGCTGTATTCTGTAACATGGTACTTTCCTATGTTGTATAAAATGCTATTATAAAGAAAAATGTTAACAAATAATGTAAAATGTTAGCTCATATTACCAAGTAATCCGTTTCTAACCGATGTGATGGCCTAAATGGATGCTCACATCCTCTTCCAAAGCTCCATTCGGAGTAGACGAAAAGGAAATGCTGGCAAACGTTGAAATCTTGGATTTACACTCGCTGGTTACACTTGCTTAAAAGTTTTGAAGGGAAACCCATTCACCATGCTGACGTTACAAAAATCTCTATATATTACGTACATTTAAACAATCAAGTCAACAATGTTGGTATGTCTCAGAAGTTTCAACTTTTTCCTGATAACATTTATGCACAATTCTTTTTATATTAGGGCACTACCCACAAACGTTGTGTTTGAATCCATTAATTTACTCTTAATAAAAAGATTAATATACATATTGCAAACAAAAAAAAAAAACTAATAATGACCAAAACAAAAAAACATCACAGATCAAATCAAACAAGAAAGAATGAATCTAGAAATAATTTGCGCGTGCAAACGGTCACTTCCTTTTTAATCTTCCAATGTAGTCTCCCACGCCCATATTCGACTCCACCGACTTGGACACTTTAAAACGTAAAGAAACATTCTTATCTACAGTTTTTACTTGATATGCGTGTGTATTATCGATTCCCCTTTTTTCCACACCTGTTTTTACTCCACCAATGTTGTCACAAAGCTTAATTCAAACGAAGAATTTCTCGCGACATTTTCCAAACATTCGCGTCTTTTACTTTTAATAGTTTTACTTTCCAATAGTTTATCTACACTCTCTACTGAAAAGGGGTCAATATGTCTCAATTTATCTAAGCAATCCATGCCTCTCATTTATTTCTCTCTTAGTACTTTTCGTTGGAAAAGTGGTCGAATACACTGGAAAACAATTCTCACCCAGGTTAAAAGGAGATTAGGGCATGTAGTAATCATGTTTCCCTTTTTAGAAAGTGTAGATTCATCCTATAGCTTGGATTTCTTATCTATTAAGTTTATTTAGAGGATTCTTTAAGAAATCGAGCCTTCGTCACATCACGTAACGTTCTCAATATAAAACTAAAAAGGTTTGTTCTCAGAGTTAACTCACTCGAACAGTTTATAAACTCTAGTCAGCAAAGCGCCTCCTCAAGGTTCGAATACGTGGCCATTACGTTTGAGCAGCATCTTTTAAACTTCCAAAGGATATTCTCAACGTTGTTCAAGAAAAAATATTTAAATTTTATGTTTTACAGGAAAGATTAAATAGTTTATTAAATATCTATACTTTGTGGTAGTCAAAGAGTCAACAATAGTTTTATATCTTATCTTTTCTTAAAAGTTGAAGAGTCATTATTCTCTTGCTTTTGACCATTAAACCCAACGGAATGACTTATTTCAAAAGAACAGAACAAAACATCTTTCTAGCAAGTGACAGCAATAAAATTAGAAAAGATTGAGTTTTATTGAGAAGTATATAAATTAACAAATTTTTAATATCTAATAAATTATCCATTACAATCAAAAGAAGGCTGGCATTGTAAAAGGAGTTGCTAAATATTTGGAGATATTGTGAATGTATTGAGTGCTTCTACTCTTTACATGCGTTTTTTCCTAGACCATTCGTGTTGCGGGCTGCCTTTAATAAAATGGACCATCCGGTCATTTTATGAAACAAGTTCCTAAGTTAAGAATAAGAATTAGTCTTCATTCCAAGTGAAAGTGGGGACTTCTCTTTATAACAGATGAAATATTGTGATCAAATATTTAACTTCTCTTTATAACAGATGGTTCTTTGGAAATGAATAAATTAATTGTTCTCATCTATGGAATTAGCAGACAGTCCCAATGGGTAGACTCCATTCTTTAGGTTATTAGATTTTTTTATTAAGAATATTGAATAATTAAATATGTTCTAATAGTTGTGATGGTATTTACAAATTTAATGTTTAATATTTTGATAATATAATATTATGAATTGCAATTTTTAAAATATTAGTATTCATTTTGAATATTTATAATTGAATGAAATATAATTTTGATATTTAAAAAATAAGAGTCATATATGTCAACATAAAAAAATAAAACATCAATATACAACTATTATAACATAATCTATTTATTTTTATAAATATTTAAACACCTAAACAAAAATCACAGTCATCCACAAAAATTATAAACTTAAAGAGAAACTACTAGAAAAGTAAACTAATAATAAAAATAACCTAAATTAAGATGTTGACTCTCTCTTGCTGCTCTCAAATCTTACCCATGTCCATTACACTGTAGATTATAACCTTCATGAAGACTCTTTCTCTCGACAGTTTATATAGGAATGATCAAAATAACATTTTATGGACGTTAACTGACTACAATTGTCTTTTAAGAATCTAGTTATGGATATCCCTTCATCGACTTAGATACTCATGGGGCCACAAACTTCTTCCTTAAATTCTCTGTTACATCCCCGGTTCTTACATCAATTATTACCACACATCCAATTTTATAAAAAATAACAAGAGAATGCCAGCACTGAGATCAATTATTTTCATGGCAAATACCATATTTCGTTCTTATTCTTCAACCCCGCTTTCCCACACCATTCCTTCCTACACTTATCCCGTTCGCACAGCAATTAATCACGACTTTTTCATTAATCACCGGGGAAAGGATACAAAGCAATTTATAGCGAGTCTGATGTATCATAATCTCCAGAATAAAGGTTTCAAAGTGTTTCTGGATCAGAAATCTGTACAAGGTGGTGACCATATACCTGGGGCAATAAGGCACTCAATATGCAGAGCCTCAGTACACGTTGCAATCTTCTCTCCCAACTATGCGGAGTCTGAGTGGTGTTTAGATGAGTTATTTTTTATGCTCAAGACGGGGTCTCCAATTGTCCCCGTATTTTGGGAAATTCGACCTTCTCAACTTCGAATGGAGGACGATAATGGAGTTTACGCCAGAGCTTTCCAGAAGCATATGCAGGCTGGAAAATTCGATACACGAACGCTTGAGAAATGGAAAAATGCTTTGCGCAAAGTTTCACTCTTGGAAGGCTTTATTTATGAAGGGTAATATGCATCGTTTTGCTGTGCATTTTTCATTTATTGGGCTGGATTCTAATATATATTCGTTTAATGCTTTCAGGGACCAAGGTGAGATGCTGGAGAAAATTGCAGCGTGTGTAGCTACAAATATTAAAACGGCTAAGAGCCAGCAAAAAGCATTTGGAGGCGCCATTTAACATGAGGAGGTTTTTAGACTTCATAGATCTGTAAGGGCGGGATCTTGATTTAGAAAGCTTTTGAGGAAACTCAATGTGAATATTTTTATTATCAAAGATCATCATAATAATATATTTTGGATGGAATTTTTTTATTACCAAAGATCATAATATATATTTTCAAATAGCTTATTAAATGAGGTTCCAAAGAGTTAAAAGAATCAAAACTGTGTTATTATATCAGAAGCTTCTTGAGGACTCTCAATTTTTTTCGTATTTAAGAGAAATTATGGCTATAAGATTTGTGTTACTATGATATTAAATTTGGTTTGTGGTCTTTATTTTTTTTATTAAATTAATATTGTCGATATTATTAATTAAAAATAATAATCAAAGTTCATACTATATCAATGGATTTTAGATGTGCTAGTGAATTGAATGATTGTAAATTAGTCTCTTAAAATCAATTCTTGTTAAATGAAAGATCTTTGGTTCCATAAAAGATGATAGTAAGATTGTGTCTTGGACAAACTGGGCTAAATAGATACTTCTTAATCTTTGGCTCTTAGCCAAACAACATATAATCTAAACGTTTGTACTTTTACATCACCTATCTACAACGATACCATGGGTTTGATATAAAATTCTCCATGTTTTATACTCTCATTTTTATGCCTAAAATAATAATGTGGATTTGATATTAAACCCTCCAAAGATTTTTGTGGGTTTCACATAAAAGTTTAATGGCTTGTGTTCTAATGTTGGCTAGTTAAAACAATGTTAAGAGTTTGTTATAAAACCATTCAAGGATCATGTTCTCATATTGTATGGTTAAAATGATTCTATGAGTTTGATACAAAATATTCCAAGGCTCATGTTTCTATACTCTAGCTAAAACAATTATGAGTTTGATATAATACTCTCCAACTAAGAAAGAAAGTTTGTATCACCATCTTAAGTGGACACTATTGGCTATTTATGTTTTGAAAATGGATATGAAATAATTTTAAAAATATGAAGTGTAAGATTATGTATAAAGAATAGGTTTGAGATTCTCTAGATATTGTGTTCAAAATTTTGAGAAGATCAAAGAGAATATATGGAGGATCATATATCAGTCACAAGATTTGGAGCATTAGAGATTGTATTCAAACAATATTAATAAAATGACAACTTTTATTTTTTGATAGAAGATTTAATATTATCCAAGAAATTTTTTCTATATCATCTTATAATAGAAAAACATGAATCAAAGACCAAAAAGTGTTTATTATATCAAAATCATATGAGATGCTATCTAACCACATATATCATATATAAAATCAAAATCTTAATAGATAACATAATTAAAAAAAAGATAACATCAACCCCATCAATACTATAAAATTCATTGAAAAAGTATAAAAACCTTTGACCAACCTAAATGGAAACTGTTAAACTTTTGACTGCTTTAAAGAAAAACTTTTGCACTTTTTGACTATCACAAATATTTACTTCTGCATTAAGTGAATCTAAATTCGATATAACGGACGAGAAGCAGCAAGAATGATTTTCGGGCACGAAGTCTTTGTAAGCGAGTTGCTGTTGGAGCAGTTTCTGTTAGAAACATGCACGCATAAATTCCAATGAAAGTAAAATAAAGATATAGGCATGCAAGTATTCTCAATGTTTTGAAAAAAAATTTGATAGATTGTGATGGGGACCGGGGTTAGTTCTCAGGGCTTAATTTTGTTTGTATTACTGTGAAAATGGTTACCTGGGCTAGTGTTTAGGGTTTAATTTTCTCTGTGTCACTGTGAAAATGGCAAAGGAGAACTCTGAAGACTACAAATATAGAAGCCGCAGATTCAAATCACTTCCGTTAACCAAGCGTCTGTGTTTTTTATTAAAATATGAGAGAACCTTGTCCAGATGTCATACATAATTTTAACTTTTATCTTTAAAAATGCCTATTCCCCACTTTATGTATTTGACAAAATTCTTAAAATTCTGCATCCACATAAAGACAGCGACCCTCTCCTTTCCAATCTAGTTCTTTTTAGCAATATCAATCTTTCGATTGGTGCAGGGATATCTTATTTCAAATTCTTTAACTTTTATGGTTTGGATAGAACTTCAATATTGTTGGAAACTGTCGAGAAACCGTTGATGTCAGAAGAATCTTTGGTGATTTTGTCGGGCAAGTGATTTGATTGGAGATAAATGGAGAATTCCAGAGTTCCCTGAAAGCATGGAATATGTTGAAGCTCCCGAGAAGAAAAACGAGAATTGGAGATTGGACGTCCGAGAAGATGGTGAGATTCACGATGGTTTTGGGGAGAATATTGCCATGCCTGGAAATCATTCTTGCTGCTGCTCCGCAAATCTGAGGAGCCTGGATGATAGACAATTAAGTAGTCGTCAAATTTAATATCATGTTCTTGTACTAATTTTCATACATTTTAAATTTTTAAACGTTGCATTTAGATTTTGACCTTTTTTTTTATGTTATTTGAGTACTTAGGGTTATTGTTTTAACTTTTAGATAGTCATGATAAATATGGTGGGGTTCGTTATGCACATAAGGATGAAAAGTGATCATTTTGAGTTGGTATGTGATACATATTCTCTATGGCTATGTTAACCGGTCTCTCAGAATATCAAAAAATTTGCACAAACCTAATACTTATGACGACTATTGGCCTACTAGATAAATTTTTAGTGGGCTCTCAATTAATAAAATCCAATGAACATCAATTGTGATTTGGTGGACTGGTGAAGTTCAATGTATCTCATTAAGCCCACTCAGGATTCAATTTTTTTTTGTGTTAATAATCATAAACTTCATATGATCGATAAGAATAAATTTTTTAACTGATTGAACAATTTCTAACTTCACCTCAATTTCACCCCTCGAATTCTTCTACTTGAATTTCCAAACTCAAAATAAGAAAATTACCTACTTAAAAAAAATCCAATATTAATTCTAAAACCCATTTTATTTCACTTCATGAAACCCTTGCTCCTTAAATAGATTTAAAAACCCAATGAGACCCGACCTAAAGACATGGGCATGCATTTATGCTAAATGTTTTCACTCATTCTGAGATTGAACTGACGACTTTGCGGTGTGGCGAGAAAGCGGTAGAGTTTTCGAGGTCTGTTCAGGAAATTTGTTTGTGTTGTATGGGAACTGGGGTTGGTTTTAAAGGTTCAATTTTATCTGTATTGTTGTGCAAATGGCCAACGGGATTAGTGGTTAGAGTTTAATTTTCCGTGTATCAGTGTCAAAATGGTCGGGAAATTTTTTTGATAATGCAAGTGTATCACCGGTTGTATCCAATCATTACAGATAACAAATCGTTCATCAGCAACCTTGTCCAAATGCAATCTTTATTCTTTTCTTTTTGTCTTTACAAATACCTATGACCACTCCATTTGTTTGACAAAATGCCAAAATTCTGAATCTAAATGAAGAAAGTGAAAATGTCCCTAAAACGCTACACATATCCACAGTTTACGGATAGAAAACCCCATTGCTAATGTCAATTTTAGCAAAATGAACCCTTTTGACTCCCAAAAGCAATAAATAGGACCTAAATATAGTGGTTAGAGATTGAAACCCATGGCATGTGTTGTGGTAGTGCTTTCTTTTTTTTTTTTTTTTGGTCTGTTTCAATGATTGCTCTCTTATTTAGCTCACTTTGTTGAAAGAAATACAAAATTATAATATAAATAAATTATTTTGTTGATTGAAGAGATTACAAGAACTTTTTGATCAAAATATTAGATTAATTGATAATAAATAAATTACAATTATTTTATTATATATAAATCTATTCTAAAAAAATGCATAAACTTATTTTAAAAAACTTATATTTATTTTTAAAAATTTATGTAAACTTATTTTAAAAACTGTGTATTATTAGAAATAAGAAAAAAGCTAAAAAACTAAAGTCTTAAACTTATGTAAAAAAACTTGTATTATTAGAAACAAGGAAAAAACTAAACAACAAAGAATTATGTAAGAAAGTGGAATTCCAACACTTCATGTTGCTTCATGCTTCCTTTGTGTGGTTGGGACTATGCCTATAATTTGATGGTCGTATTGGCCATTTTTCCATTTTTGAGTTGTATATGACATACGGAAAATTTATTAGACCGCATGGATTGATAGGCAATTAAAATGGAGACATCCATTTTAGATCATGCTAAACTATTTGAAGAACAAAAGAAAGATAAAAAAATGTGTTCTCTTTAATTATAATTGGTTTTGGTTTTTTCCATTTTTATGAATAGAAAGTACATTTGAATAAATCAATTTCATTCATGGTTCTATTAATATTACCTACTTCGACTATATTATGTACAATAATATCGACACAACTAGTATCCAATCAATTAGTGGAAAAGTAGTATGTCCTCCTAGCCATTTATACTTAATGCACTCCATTCACTTTTCTCTTGTTTTTTTTTTTCTTTTATTAATTGATATCTATACATGAAGGTGGTGTTTGTACATATTGATTTCAGTTTCATTGCCACTAATATGCACTTTCCTACATGATGTATTGTTTAACAATTTAGACATGTCTCTCCTTGGGAAAATAGCGTAAACAAATATGGTAAAATATTTTCCATGGTGTTTGTTTCTATTGAATAAAGATGCAAGTGTGAAATTGGAAATAGAATTAGTAATATCAAGAAAGAAGTTGGAGCTTTTACAAAGAGATTCTAAATTACCTTTTTAGTGGTTTTGGTAAATCTTCCTAGATGGCAACTTAGATGTTTTACAATTTTCTTTAGTGGTAATGTGGTGAATTATTGTGTATTTAGAGGCTACAACATATATAAATTACTACCTTCTTGTATTGTTTATGCTAATCAAAATTTAACCTCTATATTTGAGGTGAATCATGATGTAATATATATTGAATAAGTAAAATATTTTAATGTTAAATTTAATTTGTGTTTTGTGTTAGATTTTATATCTACAATGTTGTATCAAAGTTGGTTAAGACTCTTTTGGGTGTTTTTGTGAGACTAGATCATGGATTTGTCTTATTTAGAGAAGTTATCTATATGTATGGATATTTCAAAAGTTAAGGTTGCTGATGAGCTTACCAACTTATCAAATGAAGTAGAAGCATAAAGAATTGAAAAGTGTACTCTGCAAGAGGAAAAACATTGGATGGATCTGACAAGATTTATTGATTTAAGATATGGGAATTTTCAAGAGAAGGAGGTTTGATTTTTTATTTAAGCCTTTTTCATATTTTTTTAGTTTTCTAGTCTATTAATTATGGCAATTGAGTCTATTTTTGGTTTATGTATGTAAGGGGAATGTGAGATCTTAGCCTCAAAAGAATAGGTTTTTTTGGTGTTTTTTTGTGTTTAATTGTTGCAATGAGAGGTTCATGTAAAAAGCATATGTGAAAAGTTTAATAAATACATTGTAAATGTCACACAATTATTGCAAGTGTACAGTATGAGAACAAGGAACTATGGAGAATGTCAAGGAAAGGAATACATAAACCATGGTTAGGATCCATGCCATTGATTATTGCGAGAGGTGAATGAAGCTAAGGTGTTCTAAGATGACCTCGCCCAAGTTAGAAACATGGTATGCATGTGGCAGAAATCTATGTATGAGGTAAACAATGTGGCAAGAAATACAACATGTGATGAGACCCTTCTAGAAAATTAATGGCAACAAAAAAAAAATGGTTTTCAAGTTGAAATTTAAGTCTAGTTTTGTTTAACACTAGCGTAGATCCTGAGGCATTATGCAATGAAAGACAACAAAAACAAATGTGTATAGATGAGGTGTCATGATTTTTCTCTTTGTTAGAGAAAGAAGCGGAAAACCTTTTGATCTTTGATGAAGGAGAGACATTGGTACTAATATAAGAAGTGTATGGAGTGGGTCTATAAGACTTGGTATAATACTAATAGTAATACTACATAGTGAGTTGCAATATTTAGTTTGTGAGTTCATTTAGCATTTGAAAGGGGGAGTATGTTGGATAATGATGCAAGCATGCAACAAGAAATAGAATTCATAATTTTAAGAAAGTAGTTGGAGTTTTCAGAGAGAGATTATAAATCACTTTTTTAGTGGTTTAGGTAATTTTTCCTAGATCAAAATTTAGATGTTTTAGAAGCTCCTTTAGTGGTGATGTAATGAACTATTATTTTTATAGAGTTTGCCACGTCTATAAAACATTGGATTCTTGTATGGTTTATGCAAATCGAAATATAACCTCTATATGAAGAGGTGAATCAAGGTTTAATAGATATTAAATTGGTATAATTTTTTTGTGTGTTAAATTTAATTTATGGTTTTTGTTGGATTTTAAATCTGCAACTGCATACACGCTTTAATTTTGTGATATTTTTTGAATTCAAGTTGTGAACATGTAAATGAATTGACTTATACAAAATCCTCTATCTTAATTTCTCATAAACCTAAACTAAATAGACTTGTAACAATCCTTTTTTTCATAGATACCTAGTGTTCTTCTCCTAATTGTAACCTACATGTGAAACTGACCTTCATACAATTCCCTTGAAAAATTAAGAAAGTAATAAATGCTACATCAACATCATTGATTCTCTACCAATGTTTTTAAGGGTGATGCTCCTATTGCATGTGGTCTTGGCTAGATTAAACATTTCCTTATTCAAGAAAGAGAATAAATTATGCATGTCAATTTTTTTTTTATTAAAGGCAAATGGGTTTTGATGGGACCTAAAACCCTTTCACACTAAAAAAATCTAGTCAAAAGATACGAACAACAAACCAGACATTGGAAAAAAAAAAACATAAGCAACAAAAACAAGGGATAACACCCTAGAGTCCTTATAAAATTTTTAGTAGATTTCCATTCTTTTCAATTAGATCATCATATTTGTTCTGAACCCTATTGACAATACTATGAATCAGAGTGATGCCTTTGACCTTGTTATAGAGTCTAGTGGCTAGACCAGGGAGAGAGATAGCTAGGCCATCATAGGATCAGTCATCCGCTTCTTTGATTTCACACTACAAGTAAGATAATCAGAGGAACCCATTGATAAACCTTGGATAGCCATTTTTTGGGCATTTAACTTCTTTAGCCCATCTAAACTATCTGCCATTATAGTACAACTTACCACCACAACTACCCTCAATTTTTCATGCACTTTTGCAATGGAATCCTCTAAAGTTTTAATGTGTTGTTCATGCCCCTCTTTCAAGTCCTTGATCCATTTGGTCATCTCATGTACATTGGCAAGTATTTTATCCACATTAAGCATATTGGGGGTTTGAATACACCTATCCTTGAAGACATTAAAATCAGACACCACCCACATTAGCATAGTACATGTCAGTTTTTTTAGTCTCTTAAACATTATTTCCCATATTAACACTATCATACACAGATGATCCCTTCTCCAAATTCACAATTTCACAATATTGTTGAAGATTTATTTTTATTATTGCTACCATTTCTTCTTGTTATGTCTTTGGGTAGTTATTTATTATGTGGCCTTCTCTTGAAAAATAAAAATAATATATATTTTCCTTATCTTATAGGTAATTTCTCTTTCCATTATATCTTAGAAAAAGATGACTTTCTCAACTACTAATTGTAGGTTCTCTATTACCATCCTTTTTATTTATTTTATTTTCTCCATTCTTGTACCTCAATGTAGTAGGCTATGCTTATCACATCTTGGTATGTGTCAAATTTTCTTCCATCTAATGCCACTCTAATTTCTTTGTATAATCTAAAATTAAACAATTATAGCTCTTTTTATTTTTTAATCATTCTTTTTGTCATTAAGATACATCCTTAAACCTCTAATCATAATATATCAGAAATTATCCTATTTTTCTCTACCACCACCCTCATTTTTCTTATACTTTTATATGGTACCTCCAAAGTGCCTAAGTTGTCTAAAACGTCTTTCTTGACTTCTTCCTAGTACTTATCTTTTTTTTTTGTATCTTTTTGTGCCAATTTAATATATCCTTCTTTAATGATTCCAAAACTTCTATTAATTTTATTTTATATTCATCATTTTCTTTCCTTTTCCATATTTATTCAAGAAGGAATATATGCTTTGTGGCTTATGTGATGTCTTTTTTGAATACCATAAGTTTGATTATAATTTCCCTATATACTTTTATTTCACTTATTTAATTTTGTGAACTAGTGAAATTTTTCTCTCCTCCTTCATTACACTTGTTAGTATTGCAAGATTAATTTCTCTACCCATATATATTTTTATCTTCATTTCAATTTACTATTTCCGGATAATTTATTTCAAATCTAGAAAAGGACTTGGACCCATTTCTAAATATAAATAATTGTTTTATTAAGTTAAACATGGAAATGGTTTTTTATTTTGCATCTTATCTTCTTAATTTCTTCACACTTTTTTTAATTTATTCTTCAAAATATTCTTCTTTAATTGATAAAAATTTTCCTAGAGTTTATATAAATTCAAGAATCATATCCTCCAACTTTATTGAGATATGTGATAAATTTGAATTGATTGTAGGACTTTTGTAAAGATGAGGTAGGGAAGGAGCCTCTTAAAAATTCTATCAATATTTATCTCAATGCTTTTTCCCCAAATAAATTCAACTATTTTAGAGTCTTACATTCTCCCTTTTCAATTTGTTTATCTTTAACACACTTTGTCCTCCCCTTCATATTTTTCAATATCTTGTTCTCTATTTCTTCCCGCTACATATTTTTACTCTACCTTATTTCTTCACCATGTTAACTCTTTTTATCAACTCAATTTACTCAATCTCTCTTATTTTATCCCTATTTCTTTCTTTAATGTGTATCTTTGAATAAGTATTACATTATGCCTTTATTCGTGATATGGTAGTTGTTTTGTAACTTGTTTTAAAAGAGAACATCCTTTTAAGAATTCTTTTTGAATATTTTTCTTTCCCATTCCTCATTCCTTGGTGCCTAACTCACCTCATGAGGTTTACACCAAGAAGAGTGTCATAGATTATAATAAGTTTTTATCTCTTCATCTATATGGATTAGAATTTTATTTCTCATTACCTTCTCTTGTATAACTTACATAGGTTCTTGACAATGAAATTAATCTTATTAAAAAAAGATAACATAGGTCAAAGTACTAAGACCCAAGTAATTTATATGTGTTGTATTGATACCCCAGACTTAATGGTATAAGAGGGATAAGGAGTTAGTCTAGACTATGCACTAACTTGTTAACAAAATGAAATAAATTAAAAATTGATTTCCATAAGTCCTAACACAATACAAATCTAAATACATATATGCATCTATTACTACTTATCCTTCATGTACATATGCCTAAGAATTTACCCTCCAAATTTTATATTCTTTCATATTTATCTATTTATTTCATCTATATTTTACTTCCTCTATCCCAACCTCTATTACATTATATCCTTCCTTGTTGAAATATCTAAATTATCAGACGTTTATCTGTCTTTCTAATACTATTCTAGAGGGTGTCTATGTAGCTCGATGCACTACAACCTCTATATAATTATTTGTAGTAAGATATTCATTTACTATTCTAAATCTTGTCAATTGTCTACTAACACCACATATATGCTATACTTTAGTACATGTACTTTAATTTTGATTATACAATGCTCTTAGGTTGACAAAATAACTAGAAGAAGGGCCACTAAGATATGATGAATAAATAAAGTCACTTCTCCAAGTCCAAAATTGATAATAGCATGACCTTGGATTAAGACATTTGCATTCTTGCCACACTTCTTAAACACAACTCAAAAGTGAAAAAGGTTTCGTAGATATTTCATATAAAAGTGATGCACACCAAACATTTCTATTTGGTGTTTACTATGCAATTATTTTCTATTCAAAGTGGGTGCCTCCCCATGTGATTTTGCACTACAATACAAAGCCTATAATAGTGTAGACTAATAATTATGACATGGTCCTTTCAGCCCAATAATTAGATATTTAAATATGCTTATGTATTCAATCATCTAATAGATTCAAGGTCAATTGATTTGATGCAACAAACAATGATATTTTCTTTATTGTGAACTTAGTTAACATATTGACTAAAAAATACTCACAATGATTTATCAAATGAATTATATGAAAGTCTCTTAGACAACATTCAAAACATGATTTAAACATAAAGACCACAAACCAAAAATAAAATTAAAATAATTCATAAAAAAGACTAAAATTAAAATTCTGGGAATAAACTCATTAAACATCTTTTACCACGATTGTCCATCACTAGTAATTCAAAATTTTGGCTGAATAACAATTGATACTAATTACAACATTTAAAATATTGGCTAAGCTTACATCATTTACCATAGCATGTATCAACACCTAAATTTAAATTTAAAATAACTACAAATTTTGTCGAGGACATGACAAGAGTTTACAGATGTCATGTAGTGGATACTCTACAAATATAAGTTTGTTTCTTGATTTCACACAAATAACCAGGCTTATCCTTGAAAACGAAGATATATAAAACTACTAATCTCACAAAAAGTCCTAATACTCCTCTTTTCAAAAGGCCACTTCAGATGCTCTGCCATGGCATTTTGCCATTTCAATATATTGAGCAACACACCCTGTGATTTTCTCCATCATCTCTTCTTCGTCGCTGAAACAGTAATGAAATAATATGATATAGAAAGCAGCCTCCAGCTCAAAAAAAAAATATAAATAAAAACTGAAAAATAAAATTACCCATCAACAATAAAGCCCTCCAGCAGTGAAACCCTCCGCAGAGCAGCTTTCCATTTCTGAAACGTTTGAGCGTTGAATTTTCCAGCCTGCTTATGCTTTCGGAAAGCTTTGGCATACACTCCATTCTTCTCCTCCATTCGAGCCTCTGAGGGTCGAATTTGCCAAAATACAGGGATAATTGGAGCCCCGGTTTGAATAATCAAAAACAGCTCATCCAAACACCACTCAGAATCCGCAAAGTTGGGAGACAGAATTACAAGATGAACAGAAGCACTCCTTATTGCGCAAGTTATAGCATGGGGAATGTATTGTCCGACTCGCAGATTATTTTTGTCCAAAAACGCTTTAAATCCTCTGTGATTGAGATTACGATACACTGAACTTGCTACAGAGTCTTTCGTGTCCTTTCCGCGGTGATTAATGAAAACGTCATAAGAAGTAGCGGGAAGAAGATGATGGAATGATGGATTGAGATGAGATAACGGGGGTGGAGAAGGGGAAGGGACAATATTTCCCATGATATTACCAATTCAGCAACATAGCTTTGTTTTACTATGGCTCCTATAAATAGATCGAAGAAAGGGAAGGAATCATAGTTCCCATGGTACAAAGGGTGTATATCCACTATTCAAATATACAGCGAGACACTCAGTTGATTTCTTTCCGTTTTCGATACAAGAATGGTGAGGTTGACTTGGATAGTGGAAGACACGAAGGAGCTAAGTTCTTCTTCGTCCACCGTCCACGCATAGCATATTTCACAAATTGTCTCCCAATTGCATCTTTTTCCGCCTTGTTTATCATGGCTCTCCATCCGAAATTATCGAGCGTGTATGAAGCGTGTGAGCGTCTCATATGTGGAATCGTAATATCAACGGGCAACTTCTCATAGTGACAGGTGGCAGTCATGGCAGAAATGAGAGACTATTTGTGCATGCGAAGAACGCAAAATTCGTCTGTAAAACTCTCTTCCATAGAAAATTGATGTAGTGGGCACTCTCTACACCTATTCAAACGACTCATCTAACTCTTATAGGAAACCAACACTAATACCTTGTTTCATTTTCATCATACCTTGTTTCATTTTCACCATAATCACTAGAAAATTGTAGAACTCTAATGCTAATTGTTTTTGTTTAATCCTGAGTGTTCCCACGACTCAGTTTAGTGATCCAGCATCCCATATCTTAAATACCAGGAACAAGCAGAAGGCGAGACGAATCTTCGAAAAATGAACCAAACCCCCTGCAAGACCCCAACACTAATTGTTAATCAGTTCATTAACACTATGACGTCAGCTATAGTAACAAGAGGCTAATTGTTAATCAGTTCATTAACACTATGACGTCAGCTATAGTAACAAGAGGTGCGCTGCAGCATAGTTTCTGTCACTTAAACAGGGACAGTTAGTTTAGGGTTGCAGAATTTGCAAAGTTTGTGAGATGCTTATTTAAATATAAAGGTAATACGGAAAGTAAAAAGCCCAATTTATTTTCTATCAAAATCAGTTGGTCTTACAAATGGAAGCTATCTTATTAGTTGAGCATAATAAACATAACGGTAGAAACAGGCACTCTTGACAGAAATTTGTACTAGTGCCGGCATATTTACTGTTTGTTTTCTAAAGCTTCTGAGCCAAAAGCAAAATACAAATTACAAAATGTAAATATCAAATTTAACTCGTTTCACATGTCCATGACATTAATTTCGCTCGCCGATGAAAATTTAGAAGCAATGCAATGTGATAACGTCAATGATGGATCAAAGAACTTCTACTATAAACTTTGTAGCAGTTTTTAACATCAATATCTTGTTGGTGTGCTGAGGAGGTGGTAACTGGTTGTTGGCAACTGCCATGTGCTGGCCCATGACACCTTTAATTTTCTGTGGCAGAAGAACATGAACAATAATAAGACTCAGTGAACTATTGAATTAACTTAAGGATTTTTGCACTGATAAATGAACGAGTAGAAAGATACTGAAGTGCAAAACAGGAAAATAGAGTAGAATAGTCACATATCTTAGAAGTTACAACTAATCTTGATATAACAAGAAAAAACAATCAGAATTTTACCCACATCAATGCAGGCTCATTGCCTAGATCATATTTTTTGGTCTAATATGACCCACCTATCTATCACATTCACAAGTTTCATAAGCAGATGATTACTTAAACAAAACTACAACCAGCGTGTAATAATTATGATTTGATTTCCATATAGGATGATGTTAGAATTGTGTTTCAAAGAAGATGGTTAGTTAAACAAAACTACCACCAGCGTGTAATAATTATGATTTGATTTCCATATAGGATAATGTTAGAATTGTCTTTCATAAATTTGATGGAATGGATATGTTTTAAAATGAAGCATACTTCATTCTTATAAAAGCAATCTAATTTGAATTCTTTATTCCCTGCAATGTAGTTTCTTATGCTGTTATGAGAGCTGCGAGTGCTTCCTTGACATCCTCTATTGATAACTTGGGCATATGATAAGTGTAACGGACCAATTGATGGAAATGATTTGGATGACCAAATGGAATGAGCTGATTGGAGTAGTTGATAACTAATTGAGCTGATAAGGCTAATTGATAGCTGATAAGGTTGATTGAGCTAGTTGATAAGTCATTGTGCAAATTAGGATTGATTTGTAGTCATTGATTGATTGTAGGAAGATAAACTAATATTGATGTTGGTTGATAAGCTGAGTGATCTGATATAGATGGGAGATAGGTGAAAAATGTGGTGGAAATGATGAGAAAGAGGGAAAATGATGAGATTTTTGAGCTTTTCAGGTGTTATATCATCAATATGGATGATATAGAAAATAAGTATTGGATAATGGATGAGGTATTGAATAATTTGTGTAGGAGTGGACGAAAATTTTGGCAAGATCAACATTACCACACACCTTGAAGGGTTGTTGAATGATAGAGGAAAAGTAATTTTTGGGGTTTGAGATTTTGATGGAGAAAAGGATGTGGATTTTTGGACATAAGGACCCAAAATATATTTGGAACGGGGTGATGGAAGATGTTTGGATAGAGGATTGGGAGAAGATATAGGAGTAGCAAGCTTGGATGCCAATTTTAATTTTTTTTTTTTGTGCGACTTGGGAATCCACATAGTTCTTCATTTTGCATTTCCTTGTGGTTCTTTGGAATGTGTTGCTTCAATGAGGGATTTTGGATATTTATTTTTACTTTTGGATCAAATGTTTATTTGTATTCACATGTCTCTTGAATAGGACATGTTGATCCTTGGATGTAAGTGGATTTTTGGACTTATGAAATTTTTTTCTTCAAATCAAAATTGCTTCCATGGGTGTTTGATTCAATAGATGGATAGGAATGATATGGAGGTCTTTTGGGTGAGCTCATATGGGTAGGTGGTTGGAAGGTTCTCAAGGACGTGTGCCTTTACTGATCTGGATTTAAGAAATGGTAAGTGGATTATGATCTATATGTGATAGAAAAGTTTGATGGAGGGGTATAAGGACCTAAGATGCATGGAAGGGACAAAGGCTTTAATTTTGGGATATAATGACCCATAATGAATCTAGAGGATGGGGAATGTGTATGTTTGGGTCTAGATGGAGGAATGTAGGATTTATGAGGGACATCAACATTTTTAGATTGAACTAAGTAGCCAAGGCCATGAAAATTTGGGTTTTATATTTTATAAAGGGGCTCCAATTAGGGATAACTTTAAGAAACCCCCCCCCCCCCCCACTTGGGAAAAGGTGTAAAACCTTGGCAAATCCTACACTATATTGGGGGGAAAAATTAATATTGTTGGCAGAATTTTTTAGTTTGAAAGAAAAAAATATTAATTTGTACTGGCAATTTTTTTCAATCATATAAAAATTCTAGAAAATCCTTGGGAATCTTTCATTATTGATGAAAATCATAGCCATATACACACATACCTATCAACCATCATTTTGGAACTGTTATTACATGGAGCCTAATATATTATTGAACTTGAAGGTTAAATTTTCCCCATTTTTATTGGTGCAATGTTTTCGGGGCAGCGCCCCTTGTGGGGTCTAGTGGTAGTGCTCCTAGCATACCAATTGTCACAGTACAAGGCACAGTTGAGGGACAGTGCCCCCGAAAGATGAAATGATATTTAATATTTCCTTATGGCATCGTGAATTAATTTTTAATCAGTTGAGAGGAACTAATCCTATCTTTTGTAACCATTGGATGATCCTCGATCAACGACATAGATTCTATTTCGGGTCAAAGTTTCAAAGTACACAAAGAATCCAGTGAAATTCTCTGGAATAGAGGCACATCTCAAATCTATTTCATGCCAATGTTTTAAAAGAAATAATGTTCCACAGAGAGTCTTCGGAATAGAGACACATGTCAAATATATATACTTAACGTGATCCTAACCTTAAATGTTGACCACTTATTGGCAAATATGGTTGTTAGTTAAGACACACTTCTCAAATTACAAGCAAAAATATTAAATAAATCATTTGGAAAACATAAATTTCTATTGGCAAATAGAATTACATTTCATCAAAAATTTAATAAAAATGATGGCAAACTGAATTTGCATTTGACCAAAAATTTATAAAGTTAAGGCGATTTAACCACCCCATTTTGTCCCACTTATTTGCCAATTTCCAAACTGCCGACTTGAAATATATGCTAGTTGGCGAATATTCACCACTAAAGTTATCCCTGGCTCCTATATACCCATTCACACATGCCCAAATTATTTTCCTTGATTAGATTCATGAAGGGGATTAGGAATATTATTTGATGGAAGAGCATCTTAGAGTCTTGGCAATAATGCATCAACAAAAAACAATATTTGTGTTTCTTGTTTGATCAACTTGGTGTTTTGGTTAGCGGTTGATCTGTACTTATTCTTTTGTGTTGCGGCCGTGATAGTGTGTTCTTGGCTTCATCCTGGATCTTATCCTATGATCACACATCATTTGGTTTCATTGCACATAAGTTATGGAAGATTCTTTGTGGTTCTATCCTATTATTCATTTTCCTAGTCAGCCATTGTATTTTTTGATCAATTTCAAATCTTCTGGTGGGAATCTCCATTTTTGATCATGTCATCTCATTGTTATGTTTGAGGCCAACTTTATTGTATGATCGTATCTCTTAATTATTTATTTGGATGTTATTCTTAATGATTTGGATCCTAACCTATCTGGTTGTAATACGTGTTCTCATGTATTTGGAAATGTAATCTTTTCTAGATCGACTAGAGATGTTGCGTTGGCTTTATAAGCTTATGGCCTTGTTCCTAAGGTACAAGGAGATCTCATTAGATTATTTATCTTAGCATAGCTAGGATTTGTAAGAATTTTGAGTGTAATCAGGCCTGCGTGCTTGGAATCCATGACTGACATGTGAAATAGCATGTTGCAGATCTGTTGTAAATGATTTTCTGATGGTAATAAAAGGTGGAATCTCTCTTTTTTACCTATTTTGTCTTGTTTCTTCCATTGTGTTATGTTGGTTGCAAGGGATGGACTAATCTCCTTGAGGTTTCTTCATCCTTGACTACATCTAGTGGTATCATCTGGCATAAGTTTGAACAAGGTTGAGGTTGAGTGAGGTTCAGATTCCTGTGTTAGCAGATCCAAGTTCCTTACTTGTGAATCCTTAGACCTATTGATTGAGAGGTGACAGAATGTAGATCTGACTTGCAATCATAGAGGACTTGTGAAAGGTGAAGAGAAAGGGTTTTATGTTGGTTATTAAGAGTTAATGACGTATTGATTGGAGGCAGGTTGCATCTATCTAGCAGATCCTCGATTGGAGAGGTTGTTGCACCTGAGGATTAAAAAATGCTGCCTAAAAAGATGAACCCTGAAAGGATAGAGATAATGATGAAAGACTTTAGAAATTAGATGAGGAATGAGATCATATATGCGTTGAATGGATTGAGAAGGAACCCAATGACTAAAGATTAATTTGAGGAAGCTTTTGAAGATCTTGAGACTATAGATACTAAGATCCCTGTAGCTGAAGAAATATTGTTGAGAGCTATGGAACAAGTATGTAAGACACATATGATGGATGTTTCTACTTTCACCACTTCATTTCATCCTAAGGATTTGATAGATTGTATTGGAGAACTAGAAAACTACTTTGAGCTTGAAGATATCAGAGATCCATAGAGGGTTAGGTTAGCACATATTAAGTTGAAGGGGCATATTGTCTTATGGTGGAAAGAATTACCGAAAGATAAAGAGTAACAAGGTGAAACAAAAATCACTAGATGGAAGGTGATGGTTGCTAGGTTAAAAGATAAATTCATCCCCAAGGATTATGAACTAGAGTTTTTCAATAAGTTGCAAAAATTAAGGTAGAAGCACATGAGTGTGAAAGAATACACAGAAGAATTCTACAAGATGACTATCAGATATGGTCATAAAGAAGTATCAAAGGAGAAGGTGACTCAGTATGTTAATAGTCTGAGATTCAATGTTCAAAATAAATTGAGTATGTTGAGGATTAGAATTATTCAAGATGCTTATCAGTATTCATTGAGGGAGAATATAAGTTAAAGAGAAGACAAGGTAACCCTAGAGGAAGAGAGAAACAAGCTAGCCACAATGGAAAAGAGAAGCGAACCATTGAAGTTAAATCTAATAAGAGAATACCTAGAGGATGGAATGGTAGCAAGGAGTTCAAAGGTACTTGTTTCAAATATGGTGGCATAGGACATAGGGATTTTCAATGTTCTGAAGGATCTAGTAAGAACATGTAAAGACAAAATCTTGTGGCACATGAGTAAAAAATTATTGATAAAGTTGTGGTAAATGAAGCAGAACCTAAGATAGGAGAGTCTCTTATGCTTAGGAGAGTCATGTTGATTAAGAAGGAAGCTGAACTTATACAAAGGAGAATTTTTCTTAGGACTGTTTGAAAATTCAGAGGTAAATATTATAAGGTTGTTATGGATAGTGGTAGTACACATAATTTGGTAGTAGAAAAGATGGTGCAGAAGTTTGGATTGAAGATGCTTAAACATCTTTGTCCTTATGGGATAAGTTGGTTTTCAAATAATCAAATGGTGGAGCTGAAAGAGAAATGTTTGGTTAACTTCAGCATTGGACCTTATAGGGATGAAGTATTATGTGATGTGGTGTCTATGAATGTTTGTCATGTTCTATTGGGAAGACCTTGGAAATTTGATACAAGAGATATTCATGATTGCAGAAGAAATTTGGTCACAATAGAGAAGGATGGACATAATTTTACTCTAGTTCCTTTGAAGGAAACATAAGGGAGAAGTGAAACTAATCTGAGTATGGTAAAGAGTGATTGTTCAGAGAAGCAGACTATAAAGGTTAGTCTGGATAAAAACAAAGGTCTTGAAGGCATATGTGATGTGATGCAGGAGCATCTTGGGTCATTGGCAGTCCTGCACAACCAAAAAGATGTTTGTTTTAGTTCTTTAGTTTGTTCTATGTCGCTTGGGTCTACTGCTCGGGCATGATTTTATTTGTCGCTTAGGTTCTATTACTTAGGCATGTTTATCTTACGTTTCCCGGTCATGCTTTACCAATAGGTTTTCTGTTGCTTGGTTATGCTTTACCCACGGTTGTTGATTTTTTGTGTTTATCTACCTGAGAGGCTTATTCTGGGAGTTGGATCTTTGGCCGACTTCTTTAGTTAATTCTGATGGCTTAATTTATTTGGGATCTCTGATTGGGATCTGTGTGGATCTAAATCTAGGTCTGTCTTATGGATTTGAGTGTCGACTTCCTTGTTGGGCTCTTGTATATATTTGATTATATGTTCTTAGTTTAGCTATCAATCTTAAAGAAAGAAACCAAATGTTTAGATATTGAGATCGAAGGTTTGTGATCTCTGTTGTATGAAGATCTTATTGTAATTCATTGAATATATGGCTGAAACTGGGAAGGCTTACATCTCGACATGTAATGAATTTGATCAAGTTAATATAAAGGATCTATGTGTTTTCTTCTCTCACTGTGTTGTTTGGCTTCTTCATTGTGTGTGCAAGCTTTCTAGTAGTTGGGTGAGCCTCGGGCCCCATCTCCTTACCTTCCTTGTGTCATGATGAAGGCAAGTTGGTACCTAATTGTAAGAAGGGTAAGGTAAAGTAGAAGAAAACCTTGGTTTTCGAATAAATGAAGGTTTGTAAAAGAGGTAGATCAGTTATGCAAAAGGGAGGAGGTAGTAATCTGAGTTCTAATAGAAGATATGATAGAGTAATTATAGAGAGGAGTAAGTTGATGGATGTGACAAGGGAGAGTGTAGAGGCACAAAGATAGAGAGTTGCAGATACATAAGATGTTTGGATCAAAAAGAAGCATGGGATTTATGTTCCACATCTTGTAAAATGTTCATAAGTTTCTCTTATGGAACATTTTCTCCCCACCTAGTGTGTCTGACACAGGAGCATCTTTGGGTCTTGGCAATCTTGCATCAATAAAAAAAAAAATTTGTGTTTCCTGTAAGAGATCAACCTAGTGTTTTGGTTAGCGGTTGATCTACACTTGTTCTTTTTTTTTGCTGTCGTGACACTGTGTTCTTGGCTTCATCCTAAATCTTATCCTATGATTGTACATTATTTGGTTTCATTGCACATAAGTTTAGGTAGATTCTTCACGGGTCTGTCATGTTCTTCATTTTCCTAGTCAGTCGCTGTGTTTTCTAATCATTTTTTGATCTTCCGATGAGAATCTTCGTGTGAGATCGTTTCAGCTAATTTTTACATTTGAGGCCGACTTTATTGTATGATCGCATCTCTTAATTATTTATTTGGAGGTTATTACTAATAATTTGAAACCTGGCCTATTTGGTTGTAATATGTTTTCTTCTTTATTGGGAAATGTAATCTTTTCCAGACCGACTAGATGTTGCAATGGATTTTTAAGCTTATGGCTTCTTCCTAAGGTATAGGGAGAAGTCATAAGATTATTTTTCTTATCTTGGATAGGATTTTTAAGGGTTTTGAATGTAATAAGGCTTGTGTGCTTGGCATGTATGACTGGCATGTGAAACAACATGTTGTAGATCTATTCTAAATAATCTTATGATGATAATGAAATGTTGACTCTCTCATATTTACCTATTTTGTCTTGTGTCTTCCATTGTATTATGTTGGCTACAAGTGCGGGACCAATCTCCTTGAGGTTTCTCCGTACTTGACTACATTTTTATCACATGGAGATGAAGGGATACTTTGATCTTGAAATGGAAGAGGATCATTTGATTGAGGTGAAAGATTTCTTTTCTCTTGATTTTGAATGCCTAGGATCATTGGTAATGGTGGAAGGGATATCATGATAATGCTTAGGAGGTGTACTAGGAATGAGACTTGCAGGGAGAATTTTCTCTTAAGATGGGACTTGGAGGGATGCTTTTCTTCATACTTTAGATTATCCTCTTGACATGGAGCCACTTGTAAGAATAGGGTAGGATTTTGGATGTACATGGGGATTCTTGGAAGGAGTCCATGTTTGGCCATGATGGGGAATCACTTTGAATGAGACTTATGGGAGAAGCTATGATTGGAATTGGAGAGCATTATGGTATAGGATCTAGGATTTTGGATTATTTGAGGGAATTGTGTCAAGATAAGGATTAGCCTAGATTTATTTTGTAGATAACCTTTGAGAATTAACATTAAAGGTGTCATCGTTTGGTTTTCTATTTGATGGAGACAACATGCCTTGTTTTTGGGAAGATTTAGGAGATGAAGTAATGGTAGGAGATATGAAATCAATTTTTGGGTCATTTCTAGATATAGGTTCATGTGATTTTGATCATTCTTGGAAATAGTATTTGTTGTTTCTTTATATTATTCATTAAGATATTCAATTTCAATTTCACCTTTATCAATGAGGTCTTGGATTTTTGTGTTTTACCTTCATACAATTTCAAGTCTTATCTATGTTATGTCTATGATATGCAGAATAGTTACTCAAATATTTAAATTTATATATGTTCACTTTAGGCAATGTGATAAGATTATTTTCAAGAAACTCTCTTAAATCTAATTCATAATTTTTCCCAAAAGGTGTGAACTGTCTATCCGTGGGATTTATGGGTATGCACATGTTTATAGAAGAAGTGTCTTATTGTCTTGGTGAAGAATTCATGTGATCCTGCATGGAGTTTTTTTAATCCTCCAATACTTGTTGTTCCACCTCATATAACTCTAGGTTAATTTTAATTGGTCATTTTAGAACGTAAATAAATCATAATGTGATAGAATAAAAAAAAATCTATTCTACTATACATTAGCATATTTGCTAATCATTTATTTTGAGGTTTTTTAAAGGTGATTTTTCTTTAATAATTAATTTGAGTAAGAACATATGAACATATTAAGTCTTAATATAATTGCTTGGCTAAACAATTGTCTTACAAACACATAGCATTGGACTACTACTTCAGGATTGGACACCCTAAATGGCTGCTAAGTAGATTATTTAGTCTCATTTAATTATCGACCAGGGATGTAAACTTGGAATGGTATTTGCAAAGTATATGCTTCAAACCTTCTTGATTCTCATGGCTAAACCTGTGGAATTGAAATACATTATGCTTCAAGAATCTATACTATCTCAAGTGAATGCACTTACTCTAAGAAAACAGTAATCATGAGTGGGGGTTACTCTACTCGCCTATGCTAAAGGAATAGTACACCTGTTCTGTTACCAGTGGCTGTAGGAACAATAGAGTTCTATTTACTTCTTAATGAACAAGGAAATAACTTATAATTTAATAAAGTGATTCACTCACCAAGTGGGCCTCCTTAGATGAGTGAATAGAAATGCAATCAAGATAAGAGACTGAAACTCAAATTATGCACTCTATTTATTCATGGAGAAAATGTACTTAGAAAGTAAAACAGTGTTACAATGTCAACTTCTATTCTAGAAATTATATCAACTAGCTCCTGACCCTGAGAACTACAAAAGTTGGCTTATTTAAAGAGAAACTACACTAATCCCTAAATCTAGGATCACTCCATTAATGAGGATCACTAATGGATACAACATACTCATAATAGAAAATATCAAACAGCAAGAAAACATCTTCAAGTTTATCCCATAATATAGCATGCAGTGGTTCTAGATCTGTGCGCAGTGTCTACTCAGGAACTGAATTGACTCGTTCCTCCACAAAATTCATGTGACACGCCCTTCTTCAACCACTTTACTTAATTCCTTGTTTATGCTGACGCTTCTACGGGTAACAGCTGTCGTTGACTCCTTCAACAACATGTTGGTATTCTTGAATGCGCCATGACTTGATTCCTACAAAATGGTTAGCATACACAACTTCTGACACCTAAATATATTTTATCATTTTAATACTAAGAAAGAAGTGTTAGTTTCCATTCGATATTCTTGCACAACATTCGGCTACAGGAAGGAGACTACCCATAAACATAGCATAGGAGATAGGATTATTTATTTAACATGCAACTACTTATAACCTGCAACTTCTATCCATCAGTTCTAAGAAAAATACATCATGTCTTTACAATCCATTTTACCTACTTATGTTCTTACATATATAAAATATATATAAAAACATAAGTTTAAAGTCTCTATTTTGAAAGCAAACTACTAAAAAAGAAATTAAACAACATGGAAAAGATGGCCTTTTGAGAGGCTCATCATTCCCCCCAACTTCACTATTGCTGGTCCCTAGCAATCATAAAATTACGGATCCTGGCTCTAAGCCTCAAGTCACTGGTGGTCTTTTCACCTTGTTCATCAATAACATAGTTGAAATATCCATGGTTGTCCCAAAGCCTTTCCCACCTCTGTCTTTCCTGAATCATATCATGATCTTCTGCGCTCTCATTTACTGCTAGTAAAGGTTGTAGGAGGATAGGAGGTTGAAACCTTAAGGGAATCCAATATTGCAGTTGTGTTCATCACAGGGTTATAAACAATGGGACTTGGCAAGTACCAAGAGTTAAATTTTGTGGAGAATAAGGCTCCCTGATTTTTAAGTCATGGGGCATCCTTATCGACCTCTTCTTGCAAGATGCAATCGTGGCCTCAATACCTTGTGATGAATGTTTTTCCCAATCTGTGTATACTTGCTCTCTAACTGGAAGAACCTTGTGAGACCCACTAGGATTCATTGTGATTGAGATCCAATCAAGGAAATTCTGCCTACAACTCTGAACTTCAAGTTTCATCATGAGGGGTTATGACTATCTCACTATCTCTATATGGCAGGGCCTGATGCTCTCTGTTGATCTCATTCTGAATCTAGAACATTATTGTCTTCAACTTAACATCTCCCACGTAAAGAAGTGAATTCCAATCAGTATTATCTGGCACAGCCAGATTATGTAGATATAATTCACATAACAGGTTTTTGATGGGCATGGCGGCTAACTAAAAGGCACCATAAAATTCATGAGGTGTAGCAATAGAAGGATTTAATCCCTCTACAATCCTTGTCAATTGAAAGTTAACAAATTGCTCCTTAAGGAATAAAGCATAAACTGGAGAAGGTGACCTACATGCCATTGTTACAGGAATCAATTTAGTGATCTGCTCAATTCTGCTCTCCAATACTGCAGTCCAATTTTTTTTTTGTTCAAGTTGACAAGCCTACTCCTCAATTATCCTTTTCAATTTTTCTTTTTCTAGTTCACATTGTGCCTTTTCCCATGTTAAGTTTTGGTACAAACTCAATCCTACAGCTAAAAGTGTGGATAAATCTCGTAGTGGCATGGGTTCTTACTAAAGAATATTAATCCACCAAGATGCAGGTTGAGGGATATTTACTTCCTCCTCTTCAGTGGAAGTATCCCCTTTTCCTTTGTCACGAGTTTTCACTGAATCATATGCTTGGTAGGATTCATCAATGGAAGCTTTTCCTTTCCAAATGCTAATGATTTTCATCGAATCATCCACTTGGGATGACTCTGTTGCCCTGACCAACATGTCCAATCTATCTCTGCTCAATTCTTCAAACACTTCCTCAATAATGTCCTCATCCACTGCAAGAAATTCATCAAGGTGAAGATTTTCTAAACTGTCATTGGAATCTTGCCTGACAGAGTTATTGAAAAATCCCTCTATTTCTATAGAATCTGTATCACTATCTATAAGGATGTATTTAGCTTATGGATCAGCTATAGCTTCATCATCCATAATGTGCGCTAGGGTATCACTATCTATTCTTTTTGGATCCATTTCCTGCGAAGAGGACTTCTCTGCAGATTCAGAGGATTCAATATTTATAATTGAATCAAGGTTTTTTTTTGCTTTACTGGTACTAGCAGAAAGTCTAGCACTTTTCCTGACAGGGGTTTGAAAAGAGCTCATAGGTTCCTTGCTTTTCTTCCTGCTGGAGAACACCTCCTCCATAATGACTATAGGAGGTTCTTCTGGCATCGCCTCCTTGGGAGAAGGCAAGGGTTCCTTGGGTATCTTACCCACATTTTCATTATTATTTAGTTGTTGTTCTGGATTCATACCCTCTTTATCTATGGTTTTACCTTTATCCTTCATAACAACAGACCTATTCTCCTCGGATGGTGAAGTATCAGGAGTGGCATCATCTTCCCTAGTTTTCCTTTCTTTTTATAAGAAACAGGAGTACTATCTTTGCAGACTCTTTTTCTAGATAGGGTAGGTCTAGAAGAGGATGCTTCAGGAACATGTTTTGTTTTATGAATAACTTTATGAACCCCTGTTGCCGTATTAACCCTACTACCTACACCCTGGCCTCTAGGGCCAACCATCCTAGGTGCTAATTCTTTCATGGCCAAGAATTCTTCCCAAGTCTAAATTGACTATTTAATTAACTCCCTTTCTACAACTAGCTTAATTAAACAGTGATGGAAAATAGATTGAGATTTTTCTGACTGCACAAGAGATGCCTTCTTTTTCATAATATTAAAAAGAAAACTATGTAAGTTTACTGGCCTATTTTCATGGCGGAGGGCACTAAGAATCTTGAAATGCAGTCCATACAGGTACTTGTAACAGACCTCAAAGGTGAAGCAGGATATTATGTATATAGTCAGTTGTAGAAACTCCATGGGTAATGATGTTCTTGAAGTTCCCTTCTTCTTATCAATATCCAACCGTGGGTCACTATGTAGGGTAAATTATGCCCTGGCTGAGCGCAAGTCAATATCGTTACTCAACTTTTCTTCTTCCTATGGAAACTTTGAAAATTATTCCATGATGTCTTCTGAGAATTCAATCCTCAGACCCTTCACTACTGCAAACCCATTGTTCAAAATATTCATAAATTGAAAATCAATTTCTTCATCGAAGCCATTAAGGCTTAAGTAGTAATCCAACCATCCCCGTCTCTGAAAAAATTCATAGGCGGCCCGGTCCCCAAGTAACACTTGATGATCTGTAGGCTTGTGCCTTTGAAGGTCTCCACCCATTGCAAAAAAAAATGGCTCTACAAGAGTTTCTCATACGCTACAGAAAATTGGAAAATTGAGGGCTTCTTATAGACATAAGATGTTTTTTATGAGAAAAACTTAAGTATAGAATAGCTTTTAATTCCAGGAAAATTAGCATTATTTCAAATGGTTTTTATAAATACATTCGTGCGTGTTAAGGTCCACCACCCAAACATGTCACAAAAATGGCATTATTAAGTGAACCTTAACTTTAAATTGCTTTCAAATCATGATGACTTAATCAAGGAAGGACAAATAAGCTCCCACATGACGACGGTCACCGTGAAAAGACAAGAAAGAAATAAAGTTTGCCTTTTCACATGCTAAAATTGATTGGAAATATTAAAACAAGCATTAAATAACCCCTCCCCCCAACTAAGTATAAAGCATGGGTCCCACCAAGCCTTTGAGTGAAAGAATAAGAAAAAGAAATGAACACTCTTTTCAAAATAATAAATGAATAAAATAATATATGTGCAAATGTATGTGTTACTAACCTGAGAGTTGCTACAAGAAGAGTGTGGTGTGATGCAACACGCACCAATGGAGTGATGTTTTGGTACGGACACATTTAAGAGAGAGGAGGTGATGTGGATTTTTATTGCAGAGAAAGCAAATCACGGGAGTGAAATGTTTACTATGGAAGTTGGGATAAAATCATAGTTTGGCAGAAATCTGGGTGGAAGACACATATGCTTTGGCTGTAGGAGTGGAGTTGTCTAAGCTTTGCTAAAAATACTGCAGGAAGTCTTGACGACTCATAGGCTTGTGATATGTCTTAAGACGATGCCCGTTTACAAGGAGCTTGAATCTGACAGGATCAATTATAGATAGATGAACGACACCATTATCAAAAACTGTGATTATTTCATAGGGCCCTAACCAACGGGTCTGAAATTTTCCTGGAGTATGTTGATATCATGAGTCATAGAGCAAGGCCCAATAGCCAATGCAAAACTTCTTATCCTTGATGAATCTGTCATGCCACTTATTTCACTACTTCTGTATCAATTCCGTGTTGTGAAGTGTAGACTTCCTATATTCATCCAATCCATTGAGCTGCAGGAGCCTATCCTCTTGTGCCTTGGTCAGGTTAATATATAACTCTAGTGCCATTCTGAGATTCTTATGGTGAAACTCAATAGGCATGGATGCAAATTTTCTATAAACCAACTCAAATGGAGTAAATCCAATAGTGGTTTTCCAAGTTGTTCGATAAGCCCATATGGCTTCAGGAAGGCAAGTAGCCCAATCCTTTTTTTGCACAGCAACTATTTTGGTTAGAATGGCCTCTATTTCCCAATTTGTGATCTCAGCCTGCCCATTGGCCTGAGGATGGTATGGTGAAGATTTACCATGCCTCACCGTGTACTCATTAATCAATTCAATAATAAGATTAGACGTGAACTGCGCCCCTTAATCTGTTACTATTTCTCGAGGCACACCAAACCTAGTAAAAATAAACTCATAGCTCAAAACTATGCTACCTTATGATCCCTTGCATGCCTCATTTCTTTTGCCTCAACCCATTTTGTTGTGTAATCAGTTCATACTAAGATATAAGACTTACCATGTGAAGATTGCTCAATGGGGCCAACAAAATCAATGCCCCACTTGTCAAATGGTGTTACCACCACCTGAGGCTACAAGGGCATTTCATCAGACTTGGTGGGGCATCCCATCCTTTGGAATTGGTCATAGTGCCTAGTATGCTTAGTTGCATCTTTATGTAATGTAGGCCAGTAATAACCAGTTGTAAACACCTTGTATGATGTCCTTTTTCTTGAAAAATGGCCACCACACGGCTCATCATGACATACCTGAAGGATGTCATATGTATCATCTTCGCGAACACATCTGTGGGTGACTTGATTAGGACTTGTGTAGAACATAAATCTAGAGATCCATGAAAATTTGAAATTCTTCTCAACCAGCAGTCAGCATTCACGCGGTGAAAAATGAGGTGTTGTTCATCCTGTAGCAAGGTAGTTGGCAATGTCAACATACCACAGATTGTAAGTTGCAATAGAGAATACGTGCTCATCTGGGAAGTTGTCATCAATTGCTACAGGACCATCAAGAACTTGTAATCTAGAGAGGAAATCAGCCACTACATTAGCTTTTCCTGGTTTATCAATGATAGTTATATCAAACTCCTGCATGAGGAGTAACCAGCGGGCTAACCTACTAGAAATGACATGTTTATTCATCAAGTGTTTGATTACTGAGTGATCAGTATAAACAAATACTTCATAACCGGTTATGTAATGTTTGAATTTATTTAGTGCATAGATTACAACAAGCAATTCCTTCTCAGTAACAGTATAATTTAGTTTAGCACCTTGCAGATTTTTTCTTATGTAATAAATGGCGTGCTCAACTATACCTTCTTTCTATCCCAACACTGCCCCAATGGCTTAGTCAGATGCATCGGTGTGGATATGAAAGGGAAGCTTCCAATTAGGTCCTCTAAGAATAGGGGTCTTTGTCAACACATCTTTCAATTGCTAAAATAATGACTCACAGTCAGCTGTCCATTCAAATTCTGCTTCTTTCTTCAATAGATTGTACAATGGGGTGGAAAGTTGGCTGAAGTTCTTGATAAATGTCCTGTACTACCTGGCATGACCAAGAAAACTTTGGACGTCCTTCTGATTTACTAGAGTTGGGAGTGTAATGATGACTGCAATCTTTGCAGGATCAACTTGGATACCAAATGATGAGAGGTAATGCCCTAAGACAACTCCCTCCTCCATCATCATATAAAACTTCTCACTATTAAGTGAGAGATTGTATTCCTGACATATTTGAAGAACTTTTCCCAAATTAGCATGAGCCTCTTTGAATATAGTTCCATATGCAATGAAATCATCCATGTATATTTCAGCACAATCAGCAGCAATGTCAGAGAAAATACTTATCACTACCCTCTGAAAAGTAGTAGGTGCATTACATAATCCAAATGGTAAAATAGAATAAGGAAATGTTCCCCATGGATAGGTGAATGTTGTTTTATCCTATCCTTCTGGTGATATCTAGATCTGGTTGTAGCCACTAAAACCATCGAGGAATGAAAAATACTTCTTGCCAGCAAGGTTGTCAAGTACTTGATCAATAAAGGGCAGTGGAAAGTGATCTTTCTTGGTTGCTTTATTAAGCTCCCTATAGTCCACACAAACTCACCATTTGTAACCTTTCTTTGGGATAATTGCAAGAGGGGACACCCACTGGCTGTCAGAAAAATGTTATATAAAGCCATCTCGGAGGAGTTTTTGCAATTCATCCTTTACTACATCTCTTAATGCATGGTTATTCTTCTTTGAGCTTGCCTAATAGGTCTGGATGCAGGACTGATATAGATCTTATGGGTACACAATTTTTGGTCAAGTCCCTTCATGTAAGTATAGTCCCATGCAAAAGCTTGCTAACTCTTTTTTAAAACGTGGAGAAGGCTAGACATCTGAGATTCAGTGAGATTCTTATTGACATTCAAATCCTTACCTTAGGTAATCTATACTTTTTTTACTTTATCCATCATAAGAACCTCTGCAAATGAAGTTGACTCTATTTCATGGGGCAACAAAGTATGGAGATAATCAGGTGGTGCAGGAAACTTAGACAAGGACTTCTTGGGAAATATGGTTTGTAGGGAATAGCCAGGGACATGACATGAGGGTTCTTCAGAGCCATACTGGTTTGGAAGGATTGCCACTACTATGTCATCTTCCTCCTGTGAGGCCATGAATGGATCTCTACCAATAACCATAAGTTGATGTACTAAATTGACTTCAAGGGGAGCATCTCTAGATCCGGCCAGAAAACTTGGTCAAGCTCAACTTGGGGTTTGGATGGAGAATACAGAGTTAATTTCTTGGTATTAATACCATCAGATATGGTCATTTTTCTTGAGTGACATGCAATGCAAGCATCTGTTGTGGCTAACCAAGGTCTTCCTAGGATTAATGGATACCCTCCTAGTGTGGCTTTTGGGGACAAGATGATGAAATCTAAGGGGTAGTCCAAGGAATCTAGTGTGACAACAATATCCTCTAGCATACCATCTGGTTTGATAGTAGAATTATCAGCTAACTAGAGAATGGTGGGTGTTTCCCTCAACCTAATGATACTAAGTCTTAACAACACATCCACAGTCATAACATTTCTAGAGGCCCCTAAATCAACCAAGACATTCTATATTTTTATACCATTAATGTGAATGGCAACAACTGGACTCCCGGGATCACAATATTTAGGCATCAAGGATTTACTAAGCATAAGATCAGAAAGCTTCCCAAGAACATGGTCAGTATTAGGATCTTTATTTTTCCTACCAGGGTGTTTGATACAAGCTTCCTTGATTACTTTATTGTAAATTGGAATTTCCTTGAGGGCATCTAATAATGGTATTTGGATAGTCATTTTCTTCAGTTGGTCAATCAGATAAGTTGCAATGGGATTCTCTTTAGGGGTTACTAATGGTTGGGTCAATCTTGGCGGGTAAGGTGGAATTTTCTCAACTAAAATAGGTGGTGCAATAGGTGGAACAACAATATTTTTATTGTCAGAAAACATCATTTATTATGGGTGCTCTGGGTACAGGCAATGTAGTCCCTGATCTTAGTTGGATGTCATTCACTTGCAGTGAATAAGCCTGCTGCTTGTTATTAGGATTTGGATTTGTTTGCGCAAGCAGTTCTAGTTTTTGAGGACTATTATTGGTTGTAGGAGGTGGAGGCATAAAATCTTGTTTCAGAGGTGGAGGCATAATAGCTTGCTACTGATTAGGATGATTGGGTCCCCACTGAGGTTTCTATTTCTAGTTACCATGTGGTTGTCATTGGTTATTCTACTACGGCTGTTGGTAAGGGTTAAACTACTCTTGGTATGGGTTAAACTATTGTTGGTATGGGTTAAACTATTGTTGAAAGTTCTGGTTATACTAAGGCTACTAAAAATTTTGGTTATTTTATGGCTGCTGGTTAGGGTAGTTATTATTCCAACTTTGTCCTTGAGGAACAGAATTGTGGGGGTTTTGATTTTGCCACTGATTACTATTATTATTATAACCAAAATGATTTAGTGGGTCTTGAGGCATACCTTGTCTCTGGGCCCACGGTCACCTTTGAGCCATGTAAAAGACCTCTCCATTCTCCTCATCTATTGCCTTGAACTCGGTGGGTTTTGAGGTACTATCCACAGATGCACCAGTTTTGCACTTACAGTTTCTTTTCTTCTCCCTACAATGGGAGTAGAATTCAGCCAGCATAGCTTTTGCATCCTCTTTCTTCCTTTGAGCTTGCATGGTGTCCAACTGAGTGGCCACGTCATTGATAATGTCCTGCTTGAAGTTAGACAGGATGTTGGACAGCTCTATTTTAGACACTCCGGAGCCATTTGTCTTATGAGGTAGGTCCCTTAGTCCTCTTCCTTTTTTTACTATATCTCTTGAGTAATTCAGACATATGGTCTTGATCTTTGCCCAATTTTTCTGGGTGATGTCCCCACCAACCATAAGGTCCAAGGATTCTATGCTCCCATCATTAACACCTTTGAGGAACAGATGCTTCTATGATTCCTCATTCAACTGGTGTTGAGTGTTGCGCTGCAGGTTAAACATAAACCTGGAAACATAGTCTTCCAAGTTTTCATCCTCTTTCTATGACATCTTGAAGATGTCATATCCTTTTAAATCCTGTCCTCTACAGTACTCTTTATATTTGGCAAGAAACATGTTGCTAATAGCGTTCCAATTTTCTACAACATTAGCTCCGAGGACCATGAACCACCTTAGAGAAGCCTCTTGAAGAGTTGACAAAAACAACTTCATCTTATGGGCATCTATTGTGTAGTCATAGCTCCTACAGAGGATGTCAAACTTGAAGAGGAAGGTCTCTGGATCTTCAGTGATAAGTCCCTAGAATTTTGGTATTGTAGTGGCTGGAATGTTTTTCAGGTTTTGGTTACCTTGTTGAGGAGGAATTGGAAAGGGAAAGGTAGGCTGAGCCATCCTTGGAGGAGGTCCTGGCTACTTTGGTTGTTCTAGTTGATATATGATAAAAGCTAATGGGTTTTCATGATATTCAGGCTCATCAAAAAGGACTTCTAAATGTAGCGATTCTTCGGAGGACGAAGGTAATGAAATTTCTCCTTGGGCGTCAACAAATGGGTTTTCAAACTGGTCCTCTTCTTCACTATCTACTTGGGGCTCCTCAGGCTTGGGATTAAAAAGGTCAAATGGTTCAGCCTAGTATTGACGAGGAAGGAATCTCCCACGAGGATCTCTTCTTCTATGCATAAAAGGATTGCTTGAAATTAAGTCCTAGATTATGAAAACTGGAAACATGAACACAAAAGTAGGTTTGAACTAACACCATCCAAGGCAGCGGCACCAAAAATGCTTGGCTAAATAATTTTCTTAGAAATGCATAGCATTGGACTGCTACTTTAGGATTGGACACCCTAAATGGCTGCTAAGTAGATTATTTAGTCTCATTTAATTATCGACCAAGGACGTAAACTTGGAATGGTATTTTCAAAGTATATGCTTCAAACCTTCTTGATTCTCATGGCTAAACCTATGGAACTGAAATACATTATGCTTCAAGAATTTATACTATCTCAAGTGAATGCACTTACTCTAAGAAAATAGTAATCATGAGTGGGGGTTACTCTACTTGCCTATGCTGCAGGAACAATCCACCAGTTCTGTTACTAGTGGCTGCAGGAACAACAGAGTTCTATTTACTTCTTAATGAACAAGGAAATAGCTTCTAATCTTATAAAGTGATTCACTCACCAAGTGGGCCCCCTTGGATGAGTGAATAGAAATGCAATCAAGATAAGAGACTGAAACTCAAATTATGCACTCCATTCATTCATGGAGAAAATGTACTTGGAAAGTAAAACAGTGTTACAATGTCAACTTCTATTCCAGAAATTATATCAACTAGCTCCCGACCCTGAGAACTACAAAAGTTGGATTATTTAAAGAGAAACTACACTACTCCCTAAATCTAGGATCACTCCATTAATGATGATCACTAATGGATACAACATGCTCATAATAGAAAATATTGAACAACAACAGAAAATCTTCAAGTTCCTCCCAGGATATAGCATGCAGCGGTTCTAGATCTGTGCATGATGTCTACTCGGGAAATGAATTGACTCATTCCTCCATGAAAGTCCTGTGACACACCCTTCTTCAACCGCTTTACTTATTTCCTTGTTTATGCTGGCGCTTCTGCAGGTAATGGCTGTCGTTGACTCCTTCAACACAATGCTGGTATTCTTGAATGCGCCATGACTTGATTCCTACAAAATGGTTAGCATACACAACTTCTGACACATAAATATATTTTATCATTTTAATACTAAGAAAGAAGTGTTAGTTTCCATTCGATATTCTTGCACAACATTCGGCTACAGGAAGGAGACTACCCATAAACATAGCATAGGAGATAGGATTATTTATTTAGCATGCAACTACTTATATCCTGCTACTTCTATCCATAAGTTCTAAGCAAAATACATCATGTCTTTACCATCCATTTTACCTACTTATGTTCTTACATATATAAAACCATAAGTTTAAAGTCTCTATTTTGAAAGCAAACTGCTAAACAAGAAAGTAAACAACATGGAAAAGATGTCTTTTTGAGAGGCTCATCAGTAATGTCATCATTGAATGCATGATAACCCTCTTTGTAATATTCATGATTATTATCCAATCTATTTTATAAAATTGGTGTAAATACCCTAATCCCCTTTTGAATTAAATATATAAAGAGTACATGAACCTTTACCTTGAGGGAAACTTAAACTCTATCATAGTTTATGTTGGTTCTGAATTTCACATGTACCAAGCATAAATAGGACATGTGTATGGTGAGAGTGATCAAATTTGAAACAAGGCTATGGCCTATCATAACTTAAGTGAATGAAAGGAATACATACCAATCATGAAAGAGGGGACTCTTGTAAAATTTATGACTAAAATTCTAAATAAAGAAAGATACATCATAAAACCAATATGAAGGAAAAAGTGCTACAAACAAACCTTGATTGGAGCGTTGGCGAAATAACCCCATCACTTTTTGTAAATTCATGGGATCTTAGTCATAGAGTTAAACAAGAAATATTCCCTGATCCATGATTGGACTTGTGTTGTCACTATTTGTCGTTATCCTCTCAATCCCACTCTCACAATTAGAAAAAAATACCTATCAAAAGACAAAAGCTCATGTCACTATTATGAATTCATGTCTCTTCATTGTATCTTACATATATATACACTCTAATTTATCTCTAATCCAAAATACAAATGCCCTCAATCTTTTTTTTTATGTGATTCTAATATTTTTCAACAAGTTGTGTGGCTTTCCTTCCTTCAAACGTAAGAGTTTTTTTTTTTGTCAAATGTTCACTCTTTTGTATCTATCATAAATATTATTTGCTATGATATTAGATTTGGAGAAATGGTTTTGTGGATGTATATACTGTTAGGAAACTCTAAATGTTGGGTAACGACTACATATTGATTTGGTTTTTAGATTAAGTGGGTGGTAGGGTAGCTCATTTTAAGTTTGTCATCCTGATTTCTTAAACAATATTATTTTCAAGATCTATCAGATTTCCACAATCCATAGGTTTAGTGAAAATGCTGGATATGATTGTGTGCAAATTTTTTACATCAACATTTCGGATCACACTCCGTGATCCATCATCAGAGCAAGAGCAAGACGAGAGCTCAAAATTATTGGAAATTCGAAGAGAGACAAATTTTATTTGGCCACCCTATTCCTTCACTAGCTAACTACGAACATGTGGAGTGTAAATTATAGAGATTGCACTTCTCTACATTACTCAAACTCTAATGATATTTGGCTTCAAAACCTATAGAAACTTGCTCAAGTTTGCACCAAAATAGTCAAGAAGAAATAAATAAATAAATTTAAAAAAAAAAAAAAAAAAAAACACATCTGACTTTGTAAAAGAGTGCCATTATAATTTTATATTGATGGTTGTTCTCTTTTATTTTGAACCTGCTCGAGTGTAGCAGTCTCACCGATCTCAGTCGCATTAAGAGGGGAAGAGAGTTCTTCAAACAATTCGGGAGTTCTTGGAAGAGACTCTAATTTCCACAATAACTGCCATACGGTCTGATGTTAGTGGCAGAGATCTGTCGTATGTTCGGAAAATGTTCTTTAAGAATTCCTCACCATCGATTTCGGATGCCGTTAAGCTCCCTACAAAATGTTCTATTTACCAAATTTCAAAAACCAGAAAATCTAATAGTTTTTCACTGCTAAGCTCCCTACAAAATGTACTATTGACCAAATTTCAAAAACGAGAAAACCTAATAGTTTTTCATGAAATTTTCAGTATCTGTTCTTCATGATCTGCATATTTTGTGATCGAAAACAACAAAAAATTTGAAAAAAATCACTGTATTTTCCCAAATTTGAATTAAAAAAATTTGACATTTTTTTATATTTGATATTTTTTTATCTGAAGCTAAGCTTACATGCCGTCCATTTGTGTACGGGAGTTCATGGTTTTTATTGGCCTACGAAATGAACTAAAACATTGTATCTAAGGATGCCTTCCACTTTCTCCCGAAATGAGAAACAACTCGTAAAGTTTAAGAATGAGAAACATCTCGTAAAGTTTAAGAATGAGAAACAACCCGTAAAGTTTGAGTGAAGCCTTTGCAAAGGTTTTGACCATCCGAGTATTTAGTTAGTGGGCACAAACGACAAGTAATCAACAATTTCTGAATGTTAATGTCCTAATGGTGGGTAGTGGTACCAACAAAAAACAATAACAAATAAATCAAAAACATCTGGTTTCCCACCAAACATCTATCTGGTGGTCACAAAAACATGTTCTCCATCAACAAGATTTATCTCCAGTCTTCCAAATGACCGGCATGAATTTTAGACGACAGCTACACGACAACTTTTTAATGTGGACCGAAGTTAAAATTCCTTTTATGGTGGCCTTCTTATGCTTTAGGAAAGCTTTGTCTACTGTCCTGCTTGTAGACAACTTTCGTCCAGAAACACTTTAAGTCCTCTATTATGAAGACTGGGATACACTAAACTTGCTATAGACTGTTTTGCATCCTTTCTTCGGTGATTAATGAAAGGTCGGATTGAGATGAGACAATGGGGTGGAGAACGGGAAGGAATTATATTTCCCATGGTATTACCAATTTGGCAATGTAATTATGGCCCGTATAAATAGATCAAAGAATGAGAAGGAATAACATGACAGAGAAGGTGTCTGTAAGCATAGTTGTATATCCACCATTCAAATATAATCCAACAAACATATACAATCTAATTTCTCTCTAATTTTTAGATGGTCCTCCATAGTCCCTAAGTTTTCTAAAATGTCTTTCTACACTTCTTCATAGTACTTATCTTATTTTGGATGTATCTTTTTTACCAATCGAATGTATCCTTCTTTAATGATGTCAAAAATTATTTTAGTTTAATTTTATATTCATCATTTTCCTTCCTTTGTCATAGGTATTCAAGAAGAAATATATGCTTTGTTGCTTATGCGACGTGTTTTTTTGAATACCACCCTTTATACTTTTATTTTTGCTATTTAATTTTGTGAACTATTAATTTTTTTCTTCTTCGTTACACTTGTAGTATTGCAAGACTAATTTCTCGACCCTTATCTCTTTTTATGTTAATTTCAATTTATTATTTCCCCACGGTTTTTTTCAAATCTAGAAAATGACTTGGACCCATCTCTAAATATAAATAATTATTTTCTTTAAGTTAAACATGAAAATGGTTTTTTATTTTTCATCTTCTCTTCTTAATTTCTTCACATTTTTTTTAACTACTGACTATTCTTTAATTGATATATTTTTGTCTAGAGTTTATATGAATTCAAGAATCATATCCTCCAACTTTATAGAGATATGTGATAGATCCGAGTTGATTGTGGGAATTTTGTAAAGATGGGGCGGGGAAGGATCCTCCATGATTCTACAATTTTCTACCAATAAATTTATATTATTTCCATATTCTTCTACTCCTACTCTTAAAAATTCTATCAATATTAATCTCAATGCTTTTACCCACATAAATTCAACTATTTTAGAGTCTTCCATTCTCCCTTTTCAATTTATTTATCTATCTTTTCTTTGGAAGTGTCCACCTTAACATACTTAGTCATCCTCTTCATATTTTTCAATCTCATGTGGTGCATTTCTTCTGTCTACATATTTTTATTCTACATTATTTCTTCACCATGTTAACTCTTTTTATCAACTCAATTTCCTCAATCTCTCTTATTTTCTCCATGTTTCCTTCTTTAATGGGTGTCTTTGGATAAGTATTACATTATTCCTTTATTACACGATATGGTTGTAATTTTATAACTTCTTTTAAAAATAACAATCTTTTAAGAATTTATTTTGGATATTTTCCTTTCTCATTCCTCATTCCTTGGTGACTAACCCCCTTTTATGAGGCTGATACCAAGGAGAGTGTCATAGATTATAAGAAGTTTTTATCTCTTTGTCTATATGGATTTGAATTTCATTTCTCATTACCTTCCTTTGTATAACCAACATAGGGTCCTTACAATAGAACTAATCTTATAAAAAAAATGAGATAACATAGGTCAAAGTACTAAGCCCCAAGTAATTTATATGTGTTGTATTTATACCCAGACTTAATGGTATAAGAGGGATAAGGAGTTAGTCTAGACTATGCACTAACTTGTTAACAAAATGAAATAAATAAAAACTTAACTTCCATAAACCATAACAAATTATAGATCTAAATACATATATGTATCTATTACTACTTATCATTCATGTACATATGGTTAAGAATTTACCCTCAAAATTTTATCTTCTTTCATATTTATCTTTTTATTTCATCCATATATTACTTCCTCTATCCAAATCTCTATTACATTATATCTAAGTTCCTTGTTTAAATATGTTAATCATTAGACATGTCTCTTTCTTTCTAATACTATTCTATATGGTGTCTATTTAGCTAGAAGCACTACAACCTCAATGTAATTGTTTGAAGTAAGATATTCATTTACTATTCTAGATCTAGTCAATTGTCTATTAACACCATACATATGCTATATTTTAGTAGGTTTACTTTAATTTTGATTGTAGAATGCTCTTAGGTTGACACAATAACTAGAAGAAGGACCACTAAGATATGATGAATAAATAAATTCACTTCTCCAAGTCCTCAATTGATAATAGCATGACCTTGGATTAAGACATGTGTAGTCTTGCCACACTTATCAAACACAACTCAAAAGTGAAAAAGGTTTCATAGATATTTTATATAAAAGTGATGAGCATGAAACATTTCTATTTGGTGTTTTCTATACAGCCATTTTATATTCAAAGTGGGTGCCTCCCCATGTGATTTTGCACTACAATACAAAGCCTATAATAGCGTAGACTAATAATTATGACATGGCATTTTAAGCCTAATAATTATATATTTAAATATGCTTATGTATTCAATCATCTAATAGATTCAAGATCAATTGATTTGATGCAACAAACAATGATATTTTCTTTATTGAAAACTTAGTTAACATATTGACTAAAAAATATTCGCAATGATTTATCAAATGAATTACGAGAGTCTCTTAGAAAAGCATTCTAAAAATGAATTAAACATAAAGACCACAAACAAAAAAAATAAAATAAAAATGATTCATAAAAAACTAAAATTAAAATTTTGAGAGTAACTTTATTAAACATCATTTTCCACACCTCTCCATCACTAATAATTCAAAATGTTAGCTAAATAACAGTTTTAATGACAACATTTAAAATTTTGGCAAAGCTAACATCATTTACCATAGCATGTATCAACACCTACATTAAAACTTAAAATATCTACAAATTTTGTCGAGGGCATACAACAGTTTACAGATGTCATGTGGTGGATACTCTACAAACATAATTTTGTTTCTTGATTTCATACAAATAACAAGCGTATCCTTGAAAACGAAGATATATAAAAGTACTAATCTCACAAAAAGTCCTAATACTCCTCATTTTAATAAGCCACTTTAGATTCTCTGCCTTGGCATTTTGCCATTTCAATATATTGTGTAACACACCCTGTGATTTTCTCCATCATCTCTTCTTCGTCGCTGAAACAGTAATGAAATAATATGATATAGAAAGCAGCCTCCAGCGCAATAAAATAAATATATAAATAGAAACTGAAAAATAAAATTACCCATCAACTATAAAGCCTTCGAGTAGTGAAACCCAGCGCAGAGCAGCTTTCCATTTCTCAAGTGTTCGATCATTGAATTTTCCAGCCTGCTTGTGCTTTCGGAAAGCTCTGGCATACACTCCATTCTTCTCCTCCATTCGACCCTCTGAGGGTCGAATTCTCCAAAACACGGGGATAATTGGAGCCCCCGTTTGAATGATCAAAAATAACTCATCCAAACACCACTCAGATTCCGCATAATTGGGAGACAGAATTACAAGATGAACAGAAGCACTCCTTATTGCGCAAATTATAGCATGGGGAATGTATTGTCCGACGCGCAGACTATTTTTGTCCAAAAACGCTTTAAATCCTCTGTGATTGAGATTACGATACACTGAACTTGCTACAGACTCTTTCGTGTCCTTTCCGCGGTGATTAATGAAAACGCCATAAGCAGTAGGGGGAAGAAGATAATGGAATGATGGATTGTGATGAGATAACGGAGGTGGAGAAGGGGAACGAATAACATTTCCCATGGTGTTTCCAATTTAGGCAACATAGCTTTGTTTTACGATGGTATTTCCTATAAATAGATCGAAGAATGGGAAGGAATAATATGGCAGAGAAGGTCCCTGTCAGCGTAGTTGTATATCACTATTAAAGTATAGAAGAATAGTGAGGTTGACTTGGATAGTGGAAGACATGAGAAAGGAAATGAGATCTTATTTGTCCAGTGCTCTTAATAAATGGCAGCACAAGGTTTATCACCAATTGTCTCCATGACAGTTGAATATCATGGCCCTCCATTGGAATATTATTCGTGCCGACTCAATAAATGTGAATGTCTTGTACAATTGATCTACTTGCACTTTACTAGTTATTTGTAATTTTGTGATACCCATCTTGGAAATCATGATATTACCCAGCAACTTCAGATTGCAACAGGTGGCAGTCATAGCAGAAAGGAAAGGAAAGGAAAGGATCTTTTATAGTCCATGATACCAGCCATATGTTTTTTGGTCTACATATGGTGACAGCAATATGGGACTACCCTATACTCCTTACGGGAGGCACCTAACTCTGCTACAAACGAGGCGTACATACCCTACCTCCCAGTGGGATTTGAACTTGTGACCTCTCTTTCAAGAGTACAAGTTCTCCACCACTAGGCCAACTCATGAAGGGACTATTTTTCCATTCCTAATTTGTCATTTCTTTTTCTCTTTCCAGAATTGGCGGCTCTCGCTTCCTTTGATGTTTCATTTAGTAAGGAGGAAAAATCTGAGGAAAATATAATATAGGTAAGAGAAGGAAGAAAAATGAATATTTTAGTAGTGTTGGAGGAAATTAAGTGGGTTTAATTTTGGAAGAAATTCTATGGTTAAATGTGTTTGAGTTGGAGTTATATTAGGATGGGTGACATCTAGGAATGACCCAATGCTTCACCCCTCAAAGCATCACCTAGATACAATGAATGGTAAGATAAGTATTCCATTCAAAATTACATAGTTGAATCTTGATGTAAAATCATAATTTGACTTGCTGTGGAAAAATACCTCCTACTTATAAAAAATATTCTGATTTTTAAAATAAGAAAAAGATAATTCTAGAATTTGTGAAATATATTCAGAGAAAAGACAGAAAGAAAAGTAGAGATTGTTTCTATTTAATTTAGCTTCCAACAATTTTGGATTCCATGAAGAAATTGGATTAAAAAAAATTATGTTTTTTTATGAATACTTATTTTCACAAAAAAATTCATATATTAGTTTTTACTTATGTGTAGAACTCATTATTACATTATGTCTTGAAATATCTAGAAATTAGGATATCCATATTTTAAAAAATTTATTTAAATAGTCGTTGGAAGAAATAAATTTCAAGAGGATTAACTATACAATCAGAAGAGAAAATAAATGTTAATGAAAAATGTTATTAAATATATAGATCCCCCTAGAAAACATCTAGAAATAAGTTACTATATTACGTTGAGCAGATATAAAAAAATTGGTAACTAATACCTTGTCGTTTGATTTTCATCGTAATCACTAAAAAATTGTAGAACACCAACGCTAATTGTTAATCACCACCATTGCCATTTCCATCTTTCCATCATAACGGCGAGGTAGAGTAAAAATAAATCATATGGGGAAGGTCTAAAATTTACAGTCACCCATACTTGTCATATAATTTTTTTGACTGGTTGAAAAATATTTTGGGAAAGATTTTAAATCAATAATAATATACATTAAATCATATAACTTATTAATAAATTTAAGTGTCATATTTAAAAATGGCCAATACGACCATCAAATTTCAGACGACTTTTTAGTGACACTAGTTTTCCACATCATTATGTCACTCTAGAATGCATCTCAGAATAAATATTTTAAAATCTCAAATTATTTAATATGAATAAATTATCAAATTTATTATTATTATTATTTTTAATATGCACTCATATCTATTAATTTATATTGGTGAAAATATGTTTAAATTGTGAATTATATACACTGGTATGTCTGATAAGAAAATTATTGAACTTCTTGGCTGATTTTTGTTGCACCCAAAGGTAGGCTTCTCTGGAAATCATTCTATTAAGAAGCTCCCATTATACAAATTCAGGAGACGATTGTGTCTTTTGCATATTTGTTTAAATTCGAAGGCTCCATGGAACAACTGGGCTGCCCTTAAACAATAATTGATAAGGAACAAATTAAGTCAGAAAAAAGTTAGTCAACTTTGACTATTTAACAGTTTTAGTTTAGGAGTCAGCCTTAATATGTTGTTTAAATTATAACCAAAACAACCATAAGCAAACCTCTCTATGAGTATCCTCTCTTAATAGCACTTGTTGTGAACTTTAAACAATAGCCCCAAGTTCAACTTTCTAAGATATGTGTTAATTATTAAAAATTGTATCACTCATCCAATTGTATCCATCATTCACAAACTGTGAAATAAAAATCATCCCAGCCGAGATATGGCTAAGGAAAACTATTACCCTCAAAGATAATATTGTGAAATAAATAAAAATGACAGAGACATTTAAAGTAAAAATGCATGTCCATTGTGAAATTTAATATAATCCCACCACAATAAATGAACTCGCTGGACGAGTTAGGTATACTAACAAGTGCCACGTAGTGGCCTATATTTGTTGTAATTAGTTATAGTTATAATTATATATATGTAAATTTAATTTAAATTTTATTATAAATATTATGTATATTTTAATTAATAGTTATTTAATAAAAATAAAATGATATTTTAGATAGTGAAAAGTATTTGGTCTGGAATTTTAGCAAAGCAGCAAACTTTAGTAGTGAATTTTAGCAACAATGTCAAGCGATCTGTCAAGGTGGCAAATTCTGGCAGGGGGTCCTAGGACGACGAGCGACAGTTGGGCATCTCCGGCAGCAATGATGCAAGAGGTGTGAGTGTTTCATCTCCCCTCTTTAACACTCCTAAAATGAATGTTTTGCCTTCTTCCTCCCTCTGCCGTTAGACTGAGGCCGTACCCCCCATTCCTCCTGCAGTTATTGCTAAGGATTTCGGCAGTAATCCTGCTAACTCTAAATCTAACTCTATTCATTCTGATAAACAAAAATCTTTCTCCGAGGTGGTTGCTAACACGGGATCTGCCATAGATTCCAAAGTCAGGTTTTGTGTGTCCAATGCTCATGGTACCTCCATTCCCGACAAGAACTCTAAGTCTACTCCAATCCCTTTCTCCATTGCTCCTAACTCTGAAATGCTTGCGGAAATTCTAAAAGAGAAAAATAGGTTAAGAAATATTGCTATCTTTTTTTCTGCGAATGAAATTGAAAAATGTCCTCCTACGAAATTTTTAGACGACTGGTTTCATAACTACTGGAACCTTAAGCTTGGATTTCACATCTCTTTTTGTCAACAAATTCAAAAAGGTTTATTTGTGATCTTTTTTGCTAGTAATGAATCTCAGGCTGAGGTTCTTAAAAGACAGTATTGGACTGTTGGTTTGACCTCCTTTGTGCCCTAGCTTGGTCTCCCGAGGCCATTCATGAGGAATTTCTTTCCCTCTCCGCCCCCCGTTGGATTTTGGTAAAACATGTTCCTCCATTCCTATGGAGATTCCTCCCTCAATTTCTTGAACCGCTTGGTAAAGTCATTCGTATGGATGACACGGTTAGACTGGTGCCCCATATGGATGCTAGGGTTCTTATATCTTTAAATCCTAGTAAGGAAATTCTATTGGACCTATGCATTAATATCCTGGAAGACAACTACGCTTGTCCTATTGAAATCCTTGGGGGTTTAAACACCTATTTTCTATGTTGAAAAGAAGGGAACCTGAGGAAGGATTTTCCTATCATTAAGAAAAAAAACATGTCTCTGTTAAAACCACCTCTCCCCTAACCCTAGTGTTGAGATTAACCCTTTATCGGACTCCGCTGCTTTTTTAAAACCTCGAGATGAGGTTCCCTCTGGTCTATTCCCCCACTTGAACTCCAAATATCCTTCATTCCCTTCCCTACCAACCTCAGTCTCTTTCTCGGTCGTTTCTTTATCCATTGACAGCATGACCCCAGATGAAGAATTTCAGACTGTTACGAAAAAATGAAGAAGGAAAGCTCCTCAAAATGATAAAGCATCCTTATCTACTCCCCAACTAGCTAAGCATCTAGCCCCTTCCATCTCCAGTAGCGCTGCCATACAGGATCTCCAAGTTAACTTCCCTTCCTTAGATATTATCAACATCGATCCCTCCGGCAATTGCATCACCCCAAAACCTTCTTGAAATTTCTGGCATAAGGTTTTCAAAGAAATTAGTGAAGATTTTATGCTTGAGGCTATCCCAGCCTCTCAATCCCCCTCAAATCCCTTGGCCATCTCCATCCCTCTTAAACTATCTATGGATGTTGACTCCCAATCCCTGAATAATTTTGATAATGATGATGAGTTCAAAAATGAGCTAACTACATCTAAATGGCGGGGGAGGCCTTTACGCTCCAAAAACAAGAATCCTTTTGGAAAGAAGAATGGAGAGTCTTTCCATGCTTTTATGTCCCCAATTGAAGGGGCTGAAGACCAATTTTCTATCCTTTCTCATGTTTCCCCATGAATTGCATCTCCTAGAATATCAGGGGTCTCAAATCCCCAGATAGGAAATTTGTCACTAAGCATTTTCTTGACACCTGTAATTCCATTGATTTTCTGATGTTGAAAGAAGTTAAGGCTATTAGTTTCATGCTTGAATCCAACCTTAATTATTTATGGAAGGATACACTCAAATTTAATACTTCTCATTCCAGAAGCAGGGGAGGCACTGCATTACTTATTAACCCTAAATGGGGAAATATATCTTCGGTAATGGCCTCTCCCCATGCAATAGAGTTGTTTGGATAACCATTAATTATAATGATCGTATTTTTTTCATATGCTCTATTTATGCCCTGAATGATGCCATGGATAGAGTGATCCTTCGGTATTGGTTGGCGTCTCTCCCTAATATCCCCTGGCTCTTTGGTGGAGATTTCAACACGGTGGAATCCCAGGTAGACAAATCTGGGGGCCTCCTGTTAACTTGGAAGGACCATGAAAAGCTTCACTGGAATAGGATGATGAACTCTAAACATCTTTTCAACCCCTTAGCTGGTAATAAGGACACTAATCCCAGGTTATGGCATACTTGTTGTAATTTTCAACAAGGTCCCTCCAGAATTTACTCCAGGTTAGATCGCTTAGATATGATAATAAAAAAATTTCTCATTCCTTTCTGATAATTAGGGGAACGTTATCCTTGTCACCTCCACTGCCCTGTCAGACCACCATCCCATTTCCGCTTGCATCATCCTTTTTAATGCCCCTATGCACTCTAGAGGCCCCAATCCTAAGTTTATCTTGAACACTAGCCTTCTCAAAGATGAAGATGTTATGGCTGCCATCCACATCATCGGGCATATAAATAATCGCAACTCTCCTTCTTGCTCCCACATTGAAAATTGGAATAAGAACCTGCTTTCCTCGCAGAACTTACTTAAAACCATCGGCCAAAAAAGGGCTAAATACTATAGATTCACTGAAAATCTCATCTCCTCTGACCTCTAGAGAGCTTAAGTGAACTTCCAAGAAGCCCTAAGGAAGCATCAACAAATCAAGATCATAGGAGATAAGATTAGATCGCGTGCTCATTGGCTTCAATGTGGGGACTGTGGATCTAAATTTTTATTTAACCTTATAAAACATAAGCAATCTAATGAAACTATTGAAAGAATTTTTGTGGATAATCAAGATATTACTAACCCTAACATCATTAAGAAAGTGTTTTCCAAATACTATCAAAACCTCTTCACCTCTGAGGATTCAGAGGAGGCTGCTGCCCTTAGACTCAAATTCAAACCTCTTATTCCCAAAAGAATATCTAGTTCTGATGCTGACCGATTGTCTAAGGATATCTCTTTGGAAAAAGTTGAAAAATCCATTAACTCTCTTCACAATGATAAGACCCCTGGGCCTGATGGCCTTCCTGTGGAATTCTACAAGGCTAACATTAATTGGATTTGCAAAGACCTTCAAGACATCTATGTGGAAGCCCTTACTAGTGGCTCTCTTGGGACTACTATCAATATAGGCATCATTAAACTTATTCCAAGGATGGGGGAAAAGCTCTCATTAAAAACTAGAGACCTATCACTCTCCTCAATGTCTCTTACAAAATTCTTGCCAATATTCTCACTTTGAGGCTTGTGGATATCCTACCTAATTTTATCTCTGCCACCCAGACTGGCTTCATTAAGGGCACATATATTCTTGAGAATCTGATCACCAGTTGGGAAGCCATGAATTGGGCTAACCACTCTCATCAAAACTCTGCCATGATCCTCCTGGATTTTGAAAAATATTATCACAGAGTAGAATGGAGTTTTATATCCATGATTCTAGAAGCCTTTGGCTTCCCTAGTATCTTCTGCAATATGGTTCGTATGCTTCTTAAAGACGCCCTTGCCTAAGTTGATGTTAATGGTTCCCTCTCTGACCCCTTCCCCCTTGGTAGATCTATCAAGAAAGGTTTCCATTTGGCGCCTTCCCTTTTTTTCATAGCCTCGGAAGCTATTTACTACATCTTTAGGGATAACTCTTTGTCCCCTGTTGTTAAAGGCATTTCTCTCCCTAACAAGGACAAGCTTATGAACTACCAGTTTACTGATGATATTGCCATTTTATTTGAAGCCAATGCTGATAATTTTAAGGCCTTGCAAACTAAACTTAAGTTCTTCTACACTATCTCTGGTGCCCAGTTATCTCAAACCAAGTCCATTTGTCTTGGCGAGGAGGATCAACCCCTTGAATGGTTTAATTAGCTTAACTTCCAATGGGGAGGCCCTCATAAGATTGTTAGATATCCTGGCATCCCTTTTTCTGTTGATCCCTCCCTAAAGGATATGTGGTGCTGGGGTAAGGACAAGATTACCAAGAAGCTTGATAAATGGCATAATAGATCCTTGTCTCTTGCCTCCAGTGTTCAAGTCTGTCAAAAATTCCTTTCCTCCTATAATATATATGATTCTTCTGCTTGGATTTTCAGTAATTACCAAATTTTGGAAATTCAAAAAGATGTTAGGAATTTTCTCAGGTCTGATGGTAAAGGTAATAAAAAGTTGCATGTTGTTAAATGGGATTGGTGTTGAATAGATAAGCTCCTTGGGGGTCTGGGATTAAAGGATATTAAATTTCAAGGGATTTCCCTTGCCGCCAAATGGATCTTTCTCTCTATGGATGGTAACGACCCATGCAAGATCCTTATTAGACATAACATAGAAAGAGGCTTCCCAAGAAATGCTAAGACTTGGAAAAATCTTCCTTTTAGTGATTTTCTTTTTGGTGAATTTCCTATTGTGGTCCAAGGATCTTCTATTTTTAGATCCATATGGAAAGCTTGGGATCATGTCAAGGAACATATTACCAACAAGGATTTCCATGATGATAAGCATCTTTATGGAGAAAGATGCATATGGTGGAATTTACATTTGTCTGGCAAACCCCTTGCCCTCTCCCAAGGTTGCTCTACTCGGCACTGGTCTAATATGGGCATATATCAGTTGATTGATCTTTTTTGGCAGAATAATATTATTAGCTGGGATGATCTTAGAAGCAGATTTGATATCTCAGCTTCTCTGAAAAAGACTTATAATGTGATTCTTAAAGTTTCTAAGGACCTTCCTACTACATGTCATGTGGACTCTCATAGATACTTGAATTGTAAATGGCCTGATGATGTCATTTTATCCAAAATAAAGGCTAAAAATATATATAAGATTATTGGATACAATGACACCATCATTGATCATGTTAATGTTGTTTGGTATTCCACCCTTGATAAAGGTTGTTGGAAGAAATTTTTTGATATTCTTTGGAAAGGTACTATTGAGCCGAAAATTAAATGCTTTAAATGGCTGTCTATTCTTGATAGGCTTCCTATTTTAAAGGATACTTTGATGAATGATTTTTGTAGTCTCTGCGGACTCCTTTAATCTGGTAGACATATTCTTTTTGAGTGCATTTTTGCTAAAGAAATTTGGAGTATGTTTGGTATCACTTACCCCATGCATGTGAATATTCTTGAAATTATCATTGGGAACATTATTGGTATTAAAAATGATTCTAACCTTTTTTGGAATATTCTATCTTCTAATATTCTCTGGCAGATTTGGAAATGCAGGAACGAGAAAAGGTATTAGAACAATCCCAGATTTCTTACTGAGTCTTTCCGAAAGCTCACTCATTTCAAAATCTTTTTGTAGGTTCACACTACTATGATGATGGAGAAGGATAAACTTCGGAGGTTCCTGAAAGATGGTCATACCACTTTCTTCATTTATGAGCTGAAGCATGGTTACGAGTGGAGAAGGAACCTGGATGATCTTCACATGTTCGAAAGGACCTGCAAGAAACTCAACCAAGAGATTAAAAAGAATAGCAAGTCTAACAAGGAACATATCTTCATGCTACCTCAAATCCAGGAGCGGAAGAATATTGTGTTGATGAAAGGATCTATGGGGTGGACTGCTTGGATTGACAACCATGCTGACATCTTGCACTAGTGCTTCTTGTTTTGGTTTTTTGTTCCTCCTTATGACCATTGATTCTCTTTAAACTATACACTTCAATGTAGTTTTCTTTTTTGGTGAGGCCGAGCCTCCTCTTTTGTACTCTCCTTTGATGCTAAACTGAAATTGTATCTTTTTGATCGCCTTATATATAATACAAAAAAATAATATTATAGATTAAAAATTAAATAAGAAAATTTGTACAAAATTTTAAAAAATAATATTTAATAAGTTATGTTTATATATATTATAGTTTCATTTCTATAGTTATATAATTGTAAAAATTTAAAATATAGTTATAAATTTTAAATGTAAGGTGAAATTTAAATAATATATAAAGGCTAAAATTATATAATATTCTAACATAGTATTTTATATTATATATATTATAGAATAATATATATTATATATTAGAAATTATAATAATTATTTATCATATATATGTTGAAACTATAATATAGTAAATATTTTAGAATATATAATAGTTATATATTATAATATTGCTTAAATATATCAAAGTTGAACATTAGTAAAATATGAAATATAGTATTCATAACTATATTAAGAACAATTTCAAAATAAATTAAATGATGTATGAGTTATACATTAAAAACTATGGTTAGAATAAAATCAACACAAAAATAATCAAAATTGTCCGAAAAAGGGCTCCTATAACACCAAACTAATTCAACCAATCATATTTGAGATAAGTAATTTGTAGAATATAGGAAATGAATAAATAAATATCTAAAATTTATAGAAATATTTGAATGAGTAAAAACTAGTGACTTATGATTGGTTGATTTGTGCAAAACTAATTAACTAATTGTGCACAAGTGAATGCAATAGTATATTGCCTATGAAAAAAAGAATAAGAAGGTTCAAGTGTTCGAAACCTATCAAGATCTTGTTAACCCAAATTAGAAAATAGTGTTTGAAGTTCTTAAATTCCTCTAAGACTTGTTACCACGAACACCGCTTCTTTATACTCTTTTATAATTTCCAAGGCTTTCTAATATATAATTTGCTTTAAAATCCCCATATCAAACATGATCGTAAAAATAGAATAAGTGAAAACTTTAAAATGGTTTAAAACTTACCATTGCTTCTAAGTAACGAATCCTATGTCAAAATAGAATATGCAGAGTTATTATTTACATTGAATTTTTCCTATGTTATGGCTATAAGAATGCCTCTAAATGTAATAAGTTCATATAATTTTGTTAAGACTTGCGTGTGGAATTGATGAAATAATCATTAAGATGGCAATTTTTAGTTTATTAGTTTGCATTTTTTCCTGGGATAATAACCATGCTTTTACTCTTAACTAAATGGTTATAAGTTTACCAAGGTATGAACTTTCATACCTTGGGTATAGCCATGCTTTTAACTTATATTTTGTACCTTTTATTTTAACTTTTTTAAAAGTGAGATTAAATTGGGTACTATTAACCATATAATGTATGTAATTCAAAAGAGACTCATTTTATGATTAGGAAATGTTGGTAGGAAAGGACTAAGTGTAGTTATAGTTATTAAAAAATGTACTGCACTTCACCTCAAAGTTCTTGAAGAGATTCATATTGAAAAGAAGTCAATTAGAGTAGGAATATATAGGTCAAATTCCATCAACTAGATATTTGTATAACAAAAGATATATGTAATAGAGTATGAGTATTTTGGATAAGAAAATATATATGTGTCTCTAGTGGACTTCCTTCTGGATTGAAAATCATTAACCACATCAGATAACTGATCCACATGATCTACTTATTCATCATAATATTTGGCTATAATTAAAACATATTTTCTTAGAAGGTTGCAATCTCAGCAAAACCTATTCCTAAAATTCAAAACTTATTTCACTATGGTGTTGTTCAATGTGCAATTTCATTTTATTTTGTTTAATGACTAGATTCTCCTTGAGTCTTGGAAGTACCTATTATTTATGATGCATGTGATCCTCCATAGGTTGAACTCTTTGTGTTACCCTTGATGATGACATAATGGATGGAGGATGATATCTGTATAGTTCTCTAAATGGGGACATTTTTTAATGAACTATAGAAGGAAGTATTATACCATCGTTTTTCTAGTATAAAGCAATTTAGATATTTTAACTACTTAAATAAAGTGATACAATTAATATATGACTCTAAGTAATTATTGAGAACCTTGGTTTCTATATTGAATTAAGGATTCTACACAGATCTACGAGCGAGTTGGTTATTCAAATAAGAGAATAGTATATCCAAAATTTAATGGAAAAGATAGGATCATAGTTATTTATAATAACCATAGGAATACTATCTAGCTTGCTTTTATTCTCCAAAAGTGCTCTTAACATTATAATTTCTATAAGAAGATGAAATGATAAAATTAATGGTCATATTTAATAAGGTGAACCATTATTTTCATATTCATGAAATTATTACCTTTACATCTTGGAATCCATATGATAAAATTCATGAAGAAGTTTCCAATTACTAGTTAAGAATAATTAAAAATTTCAAAAGACCAAGAGCCTTAGTTTTCTCCTCTTTACTTCCTTGACATATTGAACATTCAAATACAAATTCTTGAATATTACCTTTAATCTGTTGCTAAAAGAAATATTTTTTCATTCAATAATATATCTTCAAAAATACTGAATGACCCTTAGCTAGTGAATTATGAAGCTCTTATAGAATACAATATTTTAGAGTGGAATTCTCTAATAGGTAAAATATTTCTTTATACATTAAAGTGTCTCCCTTCCAACAAAACTCATATCAACTACTATGGTCAATTTGAATTTACCAAATGAGATTCCCCCTAGTAACATAATTTTTCCATTCTAATTTAACTTATTCTAGAAAATGATCTTTTCATGTTGAAATATTACACAATAATGTATCTTCATTTTCACCCTTCTTAGATAATAAGTCTATCAAAATATTTCCATTATTTTAATTATATTTAATCTCAATGTCACTACCCAACATATTAGCAAAAATATCTTGTAGTGAGCTACAAGATTTAGGGATTCCTATATGTTTAAGGAGAAAATATTCATTGTATCAAAATAACACTAAGTTGGTCATTTATCTTGACAAGATGAATGACCCTTTCCCATACCCGCCACTCAATCACAAGTACTTGATTTTAGCATCTCCATGTTAAGGTTTTTAAAAATTGATTAAATTCTTAAGCTAACAATAAAAATTACCCATGATCTATGGACCTCCTTGCTATCCACCATCTACCCGATGTCCTAGTGCAGTTGCTTATGCACATTTTCTGCTTAAATTTAAGTAACTAGAGTGTTCCCATGTAAATTTTAAATTAGGGAGAGAGGATAAATTGGAATATTTGCTATTATGCTGGAGGAGTAGTTGCTTAAAATTTGAAAAATAAGCTTTGAAAAAAGAGGGGCTGAAAACAAGTAGCAACTCCTTATTGGGAAAATGACACATGTCCACCAATTGTGTTTTCTCTGACTTTTATTTGTCTAAAAGTATTCTTTCAAATTTTATTTGTAATAAATATTATTCAAACTTTCATTTAAAAATTGCATTTAAGAGTAGTTCTTATAAATAAGAAGCGAATTTTTCTTCCATGAGGATACTAGCTCCATAAATTATTGCTAAAAATGTGAGCAACAATTACTAGCCAAAATGGTTATTCCATGAAGTGGAGGATCTCAAGAACAGAGCAAAAGGAACAGACAATGCCAATGTGGATAGCACTTTTGTTAATCAGATGAACCTGAGTACAAAGGTATGGAAAATGGAGGATAAGATGATCAGTTTTGAGGCTACCCTTAAAAGAATTTCTGAACAGAGCTTGAATATCCTTAAAGCCTCCAATGAACACACCAATTCTCTCACTGATAAACTGGAAGAAAAACTAGATGGGAGAGAAGTGGCCATTACAAGTGCGGAAAAAGAGCAGAAGACAGAGCAGGGGCCTGGTAAGAGAACTAGGGCCAGTGCTAAGAAGAGGATAATGATATGTCGATGAATCTCTAGAAGATCAAGGACTCAGCTGCTAATATGGAGCTCCTTGAGGTCAAGGCGGCAAGCCTGATGGTGGAAATATCTTAATTGGGGCCCCTGGTTCTTTTTTTTGTCCTTGTGCTTTTTTATTTTTAGAAGCTTAGCTTGTTTTTATTGTGGTGCTATGGTGGCTTGATCTGTGTTTTGGCTTTGTTACTTTTTGTTTGGGCTTTCATTTTTTATATTACTCTATTTCGGGTTTCCGGAACCCTGTAAAACCTATTTTACTTAATAAAAAACAATTTCTAGACAAAATAATCTTAGCAACTACATGGGAACCTGGACTTAGGGAACTAAAATGTTATTATGCAAAGGTCAATAGCACTTACAAATAAAGTTTTTCATTGTTATCAATTCTAAGTTTTTTCTTATACATAAGTTTTTTGATTTTAAACTATTGAATTAATAATAAATGATTAAAAACAAAATCAAATTTATTAGTCTTTTCAAGTTAAGTAATTAATAAACAAGAGTAACTAGAAGGAAAAAAGTAGAAATAATTTTTTTAAAGAGTATAAAAAACCATCATTATCTATCCAACCATGAGAAACTTGAATCTTAACCATAACATTCTTCTATTACTGAATGCCATTTTTGGGTGGGGGCTTCCTTTTAATGTATAAATCACGAGCATGTTCCATGATCAATAGTATAAGGCCTTCATGTAGAATAGGGGATGAAGGGTTTTTCCTATAGGCCCTCAAAATATGGTTCATGGATGCCAACGGATAATACTGAATAGAAATACATTTATTATGTCGAAAATGGTTTAAAATCATAAAGTGATAACTAAAAAAACTAGTAAAGTTACCATCAAGAGTTATATATCTTAGAATCACTTTCAACACATTTGGCCAAGGGAATTTGATAGAAAACCTATCATGCCCACCATTCAAGATAGTAGAAACTTTATCTCTTTCACCAGGTAGAAAGAAGATGTCTTGAACCTTGTTCACACTCTTCTTACCTCTGTAAAATTTTCTTCCCTCTATCATATTATCCAACACCTTTGCAATAAATTCCTCTTTTATCTCCAATTCTAACTCATAAACCTTCAAAATCCCTTACTCCCAACCATTAACAAAGGATTTTGTGACTTGAATGTTTGCACCATGCAACTTCTCCATGTAAGGTGTAAGGCCACCAGCGAAAAGCTCCGACCAAATAACTTTTGCCTTTTTCTAATTTTCATAGACAACAGACTCAAACCTATTTTGATTACCCCCCATCAATTTTATACACCAATTTTCACTTCTCTGAGAGACAAGACTGACAAAATGAAACCCCAAGCTAAACATCATTAACAAGATCAAGGCCATTATTGATAGATCCCTAATTGAAGTTCAAATTGCATGTACAATTCCATCATAACCAAGGCATGACTGACCAAATAAATTCTTATTATCAATGTGTAATAACATTTGGATCTTATTTGGGACACAATTATCATTATCCTAAACAACCAAATGATTAGACTTCAACCCTAAATTGGCTAGCTTGTTAGCCACACAATTTCCTTCTTGATAATCATGAAAAGTTTTGTACGCATGAAACTGAATGAGCTTAATTTACAGTATTGAATTAGAAATCTTATAGTCCATGAAAGGGTGGTATTACCATTTAAACAATTTATTATGTTTAATGAGTGACTTTCAAACCATATTTTATCTATCCCATGTTCATGATCCATTTTGATACCTAGGTAAGCAACATATACCTCAACATAATGATGGGGACTTTCTTTTTTTGGTATCAGAGCATTTTGAGAGTTTTCAGATTTTTGAGTGATTCTAAAAATCCCAACTCAAAGAAAGCACAATAAAGCATCCAACCTATAATGCCTAATCATTAATTAAATCTATTTCAAGTTGCATGCATTATGTGCCCTGTTAGGAATGCAAATTATTTCCATAGTGCTAAGTCCTACCTATTTTTCTACTATGTCTGAGCCTTGTTGCTAATCCCTAATTGTCATTTTGATACAACCCTTCTTTTTCCATGGTGCTAAAAACCTTTAAGTCTCTCGTGCCTTTTATTTATATGCATTACATTTTTGGGGCCACTTAAGTAATTTTAACCATGTGGCTTAAGTATTCATGCGGGGGGGGCTTTCCTCTTTTAACTCCTAAGTCCTAGCAGGCCTTTATATTAATTTTTCCTAAGTCTAAGGTCCCTGTGGTGTTTTGTGAACAAAAGATATCGAGAAGATCTATTTTATTCCAATGGCGGGTGTAATGTATTGATCAAAAGCTGCATGGAGGATAACCATCAATGAATAGCACCTGAATGACAAGTGTCCATCTCAAGATTGTGGGGCCACTATTTCCAAAGATAAAGGAAGATAAAGTTTGGTCATATCAAATAAACATCAACAGTAGGTGCAATCTCATGAATTAAATATGTGAGGAGGTTTATCTTCAAGGCATAACACCTCTGTCAAATGTAGGTAGTGGTGGGACCTAGCCAAGCAAAAAGGAAGATAAAGGAGTGACAAATCTATTTTAATCGAATGGTAGGTGTGATGTCTTGATCCAAAGCTACCCCAAGGATATTCATTGCAGGATCACGCCTGATTGACACATATCCACTTTAAGATTGTGGGTTTGGGACTATGAAAAGACGTAAAGGTGGGTCAGATCTATTTTGATCTAATAGTTGGTGTCATATCACTAAGAAAAGTTGCACGATGTTTATTTATCATGGGATCACGCCTGAGTGACATTTTTCAGCTTGATGAGGAAAATTCAAGTGGGACCAAAAATACTACGTGGAGGTCCCATGTGTCCTAGCCTTATGGGATGGTAGGTATTTTAAGGGTTGATCAAATGACCCTGTTTTAAAATGAATTTGAGTTTTTTTTCTCAGCCTTCAATGGAGTTTCTGTGCCAGGTATGACCATTGAGGCAGATATTTGAATATTTAAATGTTTTCAGAGGGTTTTTGGTCATGGCGGTGTTCTTCCTGGTTGCAGAAAGGTAGATGGATGAACCTAATCTTTTGGTTCACATTTATGTAGTCGTAGGGTGTTGAAAGGGATAGGATTTTGATTACTATGGCTTTATAAATTTTTAGAGCTGATGGCTTGGATTTTTGATTAGATTTGCAAATATTTTGTAACCCTTAGTTGACTCCCTATCTTTTTTGCCTTAATATTGGGTCTGTTCCCAAGTCTTGGTGGTTGTGCATTAGTGTTTATTTTTTCCCTAAGGCGCTCCAAGCTTGTGGTATGCGATTGGTATAATTAGAGTTTGTTTGTTCATTTGTAAGGATGGGATTTTTATGCCACACAAGGCTTGTAAACTCTGCATATTAATATTAAGACAATCACTAGTCCTTTTGGCTATGATGTTAAATGTTTTAGATGTTTTAGTATCAATATATATCTATATTTTCCTGTTATCTGTTTGATCTTAATGAGATGTCTCTGTTTCAGTTCTTGTATTCATTTGGATTGTTTGTTAAGGACATCTCAATCCATCACTCTATAAGGCAAATGGTCTATAGTCTAGGGTTTCTTTCAGAGAGAATTCAATTCCTTAAAGTAGTTTTAGTGAGTAAAGAACTGTAATGAATTGCATGATTATATTTGCTTCCAAGAGTGTGAATTGAGTATGTAAGGCATAGTCAAGTTCAGAGATCATTTAAAGGGTTTACATTTTATGTACATGTTTATATTAAGAGTTTTTTCATTTAGAGTGACTCCATATCCACTAGATAGGGAACTCATCTGGTATGCTAGAATGTCTGATTCCCATCAATCTTTATAAAATATGTTACCATTTGCATTTTTATGTTGCATCTAGTATGCCTATCATTTTTTGATACTATTTGAATATTGAAGATAGAAGATAGGTAATACCCACTTGAGTTTGTGGAGCTTGAAGTGTAGAAGATTTAAGGACCTTGTTGAATTTTGTTTTTTTTCTTGTTGAATTAGTGTTTGTGCATATAGAGGAATATATCCGAGCAGCAGGTATAAAGGGATCAATAAGAAAAAGAACCAACAAAATGGAAACTCTACTAGGGAACTAAGAGATAAGTTCATTTCATAGTTTCATTTAATATTTGCAATATTTGAGGGTGAAGTCTCATATTTTATTCCCCAAATTGGTCTGAGTGGCGACTCCGAGTTTGGTTGTCTAGTGTTTTAATTGAAATCACAAATGTTTTTTAGGTCTTGTTTGTTCAAGATACAAATAGCATGAGAAAGACTAGAGAATATATGAAGGAAAATTTATAAGCTAAATTGGAGGGTGGGCTCCCAAAGCCTACTAGAAGAAATTGGTCAAAAAGGACAAAGTCTAGTGGTGCAAGCTCTTTGAAGCCTAACGTTTCAGTTGTAGTTCAGCCCTTGGGTGCTGTCCCAGAAGGGAGTGCTCCTTCTTCTATAAGTATTGAATTAGATGGTTTAGGCTTCTTTGACAACATGTTTGATACTCTTATCCAAGAAGATGCATCTCCACAAAAGGCTATAACCTAGGTCCAATATACAATGGATAATGAAAAACAAAATAATAGGGATTTTAGACCTAGTAATGCTTCGAATTTGGATAATTCTTCCCATATATAAGGAATAACCCTTTTATGCAAGATGATCCTTATGAGTAAGATATGAACCAAAGGGATTCGAATTTGATAAACTTAGGGGATTCTACAAATTTTGACATTACATTACCTAATCCTAATGAATGGCCAATTTGTAAAAAATTGTATGATAGGGTCAGGTGTCACTAGTACATTTGAGACCTCTTTTTGATGGCTATGCATCGCAATTATGACACTACTCCATCGGGAAAGCGACACAGACCGGTGTTGTAATTTTGGTGTCAAAATGACCAACGGTAGCTATATCCATCATTATTGTGAAAATCATGACCGTCGCAATATGCACCGGCTATGAGGGTTAGTATGTCATCATTACACATTATGAGTGTCACCATTACGATGGGTATTTGACGGACATGTTGTACATGTGACGTCTAGCTGTTGAATTATTCTGACATCTAGACGTCATGTGTAGTGTTTTGGCTTTAGTCATCCTCTGAATACCGTCACAATTGCAACGGTATGCTATGTTTAAAAAAAATGTATTTATCATGTGCATGGAGTGAGACCTTAAAATATTGAGCTTCTCTTTATTTTGAGAATAGTTTAACATTATCTACTTAACATGGCCAACCACATGAAGGTGGAAGCTCATTTGGCCCCTTCTAGGAGCCTCTTATGACCCTTTACGACACTTTAAGATCTCTAAGATGTAATCTTAGGGATTGTAAAGGGCCATAAGGGATCTAGGGACACAACAACTGAGAAACCCAAATATAGGCATCATGGTCACAATTGTTTGGAGACACAACATAATTGAGTGGCATACCCAAACGATGCAACACAACCACTAATCCTCCAGTTCTAAGTTGGCACTGTAGGATCCAAAAACCATAGATAAGGAATAAATTTAGAGAGCGGAGGAGGAGGGCCATAATGAGTGGAATAATATAGGGACCCTGTATTATTTTGGTCATTACGGCCCTACTCTGCTCTCTAAATTTATTCCTTATCTATGGTTTTTAGATACTACAGTGCCAACTTAGAATAGGAGGAGTAGTGGTTGCGTTGCATCGTCTAGGTATACCACTCAATTATGTTGTGTCTCCAAACAATTGTGACCATGATATCTATATTTATGTTTCTCGGCTATTGTGATATCTACATTTATGTTTATTAGCTGTTGTGAGATTAAAAGTCTTCAAAGTAATGTGTCGTGTCTATGTGGAACTGCATAGGATCATCACCAAAGGGGGTTTTGGATCAGAGAACTCCCTTTCACTTAATAATTATGAAGCCATCAATGGTATACTAATTATTTAGGATTGTAATTTTCCATTGATGGATTAAAATTACCAAGAAAAAGGTGTACAAAAGACTTAACAGCCTCCAGAGCCTTTTGCTTGAATGCATTATACCCCTAACGTACTTCATGGAAACATTTTGCATCATGATTACAGGGAAATGTAAACCAAGATTCATATAGAGAAAGGTGTTGCTCTTGGAAAATAGTTGATGGTGATTGATAAAGAAGATTTGAAAATGATGATTGATCCAATTCAGATTGGTGCAACATTTTCAAATCTTCTTCGAAATCATTACGATCAAATAGTCTGTAGATGGTAATAAAAAGTGCTCAAAATAGAAGATATATTTATATGTCACATGCTGAAGATCATAAAATATGAAAAAACAAACTAATTTCTTGTACTCACAAGTGTAACATATTCATCTTCTCGCTGAAGAGTTCAGCTGGAATTTTGCCTAAAATTTTGTTTAGGTTGAAGTAAAAAGGGAAAATCTCTTATAAAAGTATTGGTATAATTTTGATAGCAAGGATAACCCAACTTCATAAAACAAGAATGGAAACAACGCAAGTTAAAAGTAGATGACATACAGACTTATCTAGTGATCATAGTGTACTGAAGGTGGTGCCTAATGCTACTTCAATGACTACAGACAATAAATTTTGCATCACTTCCTGATGTCGTTGAAGTGTTGACCCAGGGTTGAATCCAGTATGCTCTATGTGATCTAGAACCTGCAAGGAAGGAAAAGATGGGGTTAGATCCAAAGGATCTAAGCAATGCATGGCACCCTATTAGTGATCCTCATCTACAATTATGCATGTGCATCAAGCTATACACTTCTAAAAGGAACAAGGATAAAATTTACAAAAACCCATCCAAGAGTAGACATCATAAATTATAAATAACGTTAACTTTTTTAAAATGTTATACCTTTTTTCAATTTTTTTTTGTTAAGGTTAATTTTTTATTTTGTTTAATTTTATATATAGAAAATCATAACGAAGTCATAAACAACAAGAAGTTCTTGAAAAAAAGAATGGCAAGGACAGAGCAGTGATGGCAGGTTTAACAGGACAGACAACAGAGTTCAGAAGAGAAATATTGGCATGTATAGGAGCCGGCAAGAGAGATGGTAGAACAATGTCAATATCCTGGATGAGACTAATATTTTTAGTCATCGACCCATAGTCCAAAGGATTTTGAAAGCTAAAGAACACATTCTCTTTGAGGGTTTCCAATCCCATGAGTTTGCCAAGAAATTCTTAGATCAGAAGGGCCAAAAGGATCTACTAAAAATCTTTAGGGGCAAGGCAGTGGTTAGACCCGCGAAACCCATTTTTGTTAACCCTCGCTTCATTTTCAAAAAACCTAAGAATAAGGCCCACAAGGATAAACCAGCGCCCTCCTTGCTATATCTACAACCTTAGCAGAAAGGAAGTAAGGAAGAAACCCTCCCTCCCCCTCCTGTTCTATCTCAGATCAAAAGAAATCAAGGGTTCCCTTAGAAGCTTTCTCCCTCAGATCAATTTTTAGGGTTTTAGGTCTTTCAAGGTCGGGGAATCCTCAAAGACGGCAGGAAAGGGCTCCCGGGTAGCTCAGATAAATAGTTTTTGTCAAAAATTTCAAAATGGCCCTGGGAAGGAAAATTGAATCCCTTATGGCAACCAACCTATACGTCCAACATCTTTGGCCAAATCATTATCTAATCAACTGAATTCACTTTCGCATCCATCAGGGCACCCAGCTCCAAAAAAATCAACTTCTCAGGTAGCACAAGATCAAAATGGTTTGTGTGAGATATTACCAAATCAAGTACCTAAAGTCTAGGGCCTTAAGCCTCTTGCTCAAGAAGTTCCAGTTCTGGCAACCAATGGTTCCAAGATCCATATCCCATACAAAACTCTAGGACAAGCTCAACCAGATCAAAGTTTTCCCAAAAAGGGATATCGGAAACCAAGGCCCCTAAAGGACAAACAACCTTTATTCGACATCTGTAAGGAATCTCCCTCAACATCACCCAAAGGGAATTTTCAACCCCTCAGCGTAGAGACCCTAGTAGAAGATTCAGCTCAGGGGCTGCCTATTGCTATTTCTAGAGCCCCCTTCAATCCAAAACCTCCCCAAAACATTTGGGTCAAAAAGAAGAATCAAGATCCACTTATGTGGCCTAATACAGGAAAATTGTAGGCCACTATTGTTCTTCCTGAAGCAATGCTACAGCATCAGATTGGGGTACTTCATCAATCTGCTTTGATTGGTAAGTGTGCTAACCCCAATATTTCCTTTACTAAAATCAAAGATTGGGCCTCGGAATCATGGGCCGGTTTGCAAGATATCTTCGTGCTTGATGAGTCCTCTCTCTTTTTCATTGCTATGTTTAATTCTAAAGCTCATAGATATTTAGTTCATAAGGAGAAAGGATGGTTCTATTAGGGCACAGGACTATTCACTTCCCTGTGGACTCCAAATTTTAGCACCCAGCTTCAGTCCTATCATTTTTTTCCCTAGTGGACACTATCTTCTACCTTTTGAAATAACCCATATGGAAGTTAGGGTTTGTATTTTCGTTGACCAATCCAAGGTCCTCCCTTTGGTAATTCATGTTAAATCAAAATGGGGCTCCTGGCCCCAAAATATTGTCATCCAGGGAGAGAACATTGTTATGGAACGTCAACATAAGCTAGGGAATTTCAATACTAAATGTCGAGTAGTGGGGATCACAGAGGTGGAAGTTTGTAATGATCACTCCTCTAATCTAGTCTTTTTCTCATCTTATACGAATGAGGATTCCAAATTTCAGAAAGGTGGCTTACAACAGAACTATTTGAGAAACCTCTCACCTCAATCCCTTGGAGATCTAATTTCTAAATTTTTTGCCAGCCTTCAAAACTTGCTATGGAATTTCACTGACTCCCAGCCCCCATGCCCATCTCGTCTGACTCTGGCCCACCCTCTAAAATTTTTCAATGATCCCCCACTTACCTTGGCCATTATTCCAGACATTAAAATCAATGGGGCTAACAATGGGAATCACAGTAAAGTCCCACTACAGCTAGACTATTACAAGAAATTCCAAGTTTCTTCAGCTGCAGGCAGGGAGGAGGTGAAGGGAAATATCCTTCTAGTGGATTTGGGGGAACTACCTTTAACCCCCTCGATAGCTCCTCTTCCACAAGGCAATATTTTGTCGGTGTCAAAACAGATTCACCAAGCCAGAGATATGGAAAATATCATATCTTCTCCTGATCTGGTCATCTCACATTCAAATGATGACAAAACTCATACTCCTCTCATCGAGATCCATAAGGATGTTTAATGGCCCAATATCTATCACTTCTCCAACATGGAAAACTTGGACAAGGATCTTATGATGGAGTCACTAATCTTCCAAGTGGCATAAAGTAAACTCGACAACCTTCAAGATGGTTCAGAATCAAATTTGGACTCTGAAATAGAAATCCAAGACCTGTATATCTCGTCGGTTAGGAACCCAGAGGATCCTTTAATTGAGGAAAACTCAGTATGTTCAATTTTCCAAATAGAGTTTGATACCTCAAAGAAAACAAAGATGAGTTCCCAAAAAAAATCAAGAGGCAGACCATCCAGAATTAACAAATTAAAAGAGGAAATTGCACAGGGAACCCAGTTAACCCTTAATTTTTAGAGGACACCCAGAAAATATAAGGAAGAGGCTTCAGTATTAATTTCAAAGTAGTTAAATGGTAGTAGGAGAGATAATTTCTCTCTGAATGGAATATGAGGATATTATCATGGAATGTTAGAGGCTTAAATTCCCCTAACAAAGCTCGGATGATAAAACATCAGATCCATGTTGGAGGGGCAGATCTGATGTTATTACAAGAGACAAAACTCCTAAAAGAGGCTGCCAATAAAATTTTCCCAAAATGGTATAACTAGGGATTTCTTATGTCGGCCTCAATAGGGACCTTTGGTGGGATGGAAATTTTATGAAACAAACACAAATGCCAAGTATCATTGATATCAAAAAACACTAATTGGATGGCAGCATAGGTAACAATTTTTTCAATCCCATTCATCATTATCAATGTATATGGCCCAATCTCCCCCTTAAGAAAAAAGAGACTCTAGAACTCTCTTTCTCAACTGCTAAATGGGATGCAAGGGAACAATATTATTCTGGGTGGGTATTTTAATGCGTATCTAGGTGTGCAAGATAAAATGGGGGGAGGCACTCCTTCCCCTCTAGTCACAAAAGAGTTTCAGAACTTCATTGATGGCAACCAGCTATTAGATTGTATTCCATCAAATGGAAAAATTTCATGGTCCAATAAGTTAAAAGGCAAGAATTTTGTTGGGGAAAGGATGGATAGATTTTTGGTGAACTCCCTCTAGTTATCCACCCACGGCATTTTTCAATCTTCTATTCTTACCCTAAATGGTTCGAACCACTTTGCCATATCGGCCTAATAGAAATTGCCCCCACTTTAAGATCGAGAAGATGTAGTTCCGAGACTCAAATTTCATCAAACTTCTACACTTGTGGTGGGCTCAAGCACCATGGCTTCCAGGTATAGAGATGTTTAAACTCTCAAAGAAGTTGGCATTCATGAAAACTAACATGAAGAATTGGAACAAAAACTCCTTTAGTAACATCTCCAAGCAAAAGGTAGAACTCCAACAAAATCTGGAAGACATTCAGGTGCACATCCTCAGTAATGATCTGTCATCCCAAACACATGATGAATAGTCTCAACTTAATAAAAAACTAGAGGAATTACTCTTGAGAGAAGAAATTTTTCGGCGCCAAAGATCGAGAGAACTGTGGATTAAGGAGGGAGATAGAAATACATCTTTTTTCATATGTCTGTCAAAGTAAAGAGACACAAAAGCTCTATATTCCAAATTAAGGATGCCAATGGCACAACCCTCAAGAACCAAACGGAGATACAAAATGAGGCGGCCAGATTTTTTTCCCAGCTTCTTTCAGCATATCCATGGGCAGCCCCATTTGTACCCCCCTTCATTTCTGAACTGCATTCCTAATTTGGTTACAGATGCCCTTGGCCCTATTGGCCCCTTTCACCCTAGAAGCACTTTGAGCCTCAGTCTTTGCAATGAGCCCAGATAAAGCTCCGGGCCCTGACGGTCTGACCCCTTTTTTCTTCCAACAATGCTGGGACTTCATGGGTTTGGACATTCTTTGAGCAACTAAGGAATCCAGGAAACATGCATGTATGTTGAAACAGTTAAACAAAACAACTATCACACTCATTCCCAAATGTCCCCAACCTACTTCTTTTGCAGATTTTAGACCTATATCTTTGTGCAATACTGTATACAAGATTATTTCTAAACTTATGGCAACCTGGTTGGGTAAATTAATTCCTAAAATAATTTTTGAACAGCAAGGAGGCTTTGTACTTGGTAAGAATACAGTCAAGGGTGCCCTGATAGTACATGAAGTCCTCCACTCGATCAAAGAAGAAAACATTCTGGCAATGGTTCTAAAACTCGACATGACTAAGGCATATGACCGGGTCGACTGGGAATTCTTGCGAGCAGTTATGGATAAAATGGGGTTTTCCATAAAATGGGTTAAATGGATAAGGTCCTGCATAATAGGAGAAAAAATTTTAGTAATAATTAATGGATCCCCATGTGGCTATTTATCCTCATCACAAGGAGTTAGACAGGGCGACTCTTTATCTCCGTTTCTCTTCATTATCCTTGTGGAAGGCCTTAGCAGACTCATATCCATGAAGAAAACATAGGGCATTTGGGAAGGTATCTCTATTAGACAGTCACAGTTAAAAATCTCTTTCACACTTTTTGTAGACGACTCCTTGCTATTCATAAAAGGTAGTGTTAATGAAGCAAAAATTATAAAAGAAACATTGGCTGAGTACTGTGAGGCTTCAGGTCAAAAACTAAATGAGGGTAAGTCCAAGATCTTCATCTTCAACATCAGCAACAAAGCTAGTAGATTTATTCAGATAATTTTTGGTTTCTCGTTGGCATCTACCCCGAGAAAATACTTAGGGATACCCTTTTTCCAAGGAAAAGAAAAAGTGTCATTCTGGGATGGGGTGCTAACCAACATTGGAGACAAAATTGCCTCCTGGAAGGCAAGATGGTTATCCCTGGCTGGCAGAATCTTGCTAGCTAAATCAGTCCTCAGCTCAATCCCCAACTACAGCATGTCAGTGATTTTAGCCCCACCCTCTGTTATGAAAAAAAATTCCAAAAGATTGAAAGACTTCATTTGGAGAGGTAATCTAGATGACAAAGCCAAGGTACCTCTGGTCTCCTAGAGTAATTTCTGTAAACCAAAAGAAAGTGGGGGCCTTGGCTTCCATAGAATCCACGAAAGGAACCTCAGCCTTGGGGTGAAACTAGCCTGGAAAATCTATGACTGCCTGAATAGCCTTTGGGCTAAAGTAATTAGAGAAAAATACCTAGATTCAAAGGAATCAGAGAGAATATTTTCAATTAGTAACACTCCACCAAGCTCAATCATGTGGAATTTCATAGTAAAGAGAAGAGTGGTTATCCTCCCTAATTTATTTTGGCAAATTAATTCAGGCTCAAAAGCTCTGTTTTGGCTAGATTCGTGGAATGGCCTCCCACAATTGTCTACGATACAAAATTTGTAGAGGATCAAACCAATTTTGCAACAACATTGGGGTAACGAGGTCATAGACTATTTGACATTCACTGATGGGATAGCGCACTGGAAAGATATCTCCCACAGCCAGATCTCCCAATTAGATAAATCAAAGCTACAATACATCCTGAACTCAAGGTTTATTTCAATCAATGGTGAGAGGGATAAGCTAATCTGGATGAAAATAAAAATAGGCAAATACACAGTTAAATCAGGCTACCAAACTCTATTATAGGCCCCTCCATTACCTAACTCTATCCTTAAGTTCACATGGCACAGTGCCATTTAACCAAAAATAAGGATCTTCATTTGGCTAGCCACTCAAGATAGGATCCTTTCAAGTGCAAGACTGCAATGCCTGGGGATCACAGATACATTCCCATGCCCATTATGCAGGAAAGTTTTGGAAGATACAAACCACCTCCTAGTAAGTTGTGACTTTGCCCAAGAAATATGGATTTGGGCAATAGGAAAATTAGGATGGAATGGCTCCTTACACACATCATTACAGATGCTACTCCAGCAGTGGCCTTTTTTGCATCCAGAATCATTCTTTGCGATCCTCTGAAGAGTTATCCCTGTAGAAGTCGCATGGTGTGTGTGGTGGGAAAGAAATAAGAGGATATTTAGAAAACAAGTCTCCTCGGCTTTTGTGGTGTGTATTTTGGTGGAGAAGTATGCCTTAGAAATGGTGAATGCCCATGTCTCAAAATTGAAAACTATTTCATCGACCTTCATGTCAGCGGACAATATAATCCTTTCAAGATGGACTCAAATAGCTATTCCATTCTCAGGAGTCCTGATTGGGAACATGCCAAAAAACCAATTGCGAAAGGATATAAAATCGACCCCTCTAGATACTAATCAATTAAAACTAAATTTTGACGGAGCTAATAAAGGAAACCTAGGAAGAAGTGGAGCGAGTTTTTTACTAAGAAAGGTAGACAAATCAATTATTTTAGCCGCATACTGTAATTTACCGGAAGGAACAAATAACATGGCCGAAGCACGAGCACTTCTATGTTGGGTAAGGATAGCAATACGAATGGGAGTAAAACATCTCCATATAGTAGGATATTCCCTCCTAATTATCTCATATCTGGCCAACAAATGTTCAGCTAGTTGGGAAATCAAATACACTTTACAGGAAGTGATTAAATCCCTCCTGATCCTGTCCTCGTATACAATATCGCATTGCTATAGAGAAGGGAATATGCTAGCCGACTGGTTAGCAAACTTGGGGGCTGAGGGTATCAAGATGGATTGGGAAAGGGATTTCATACAAATGCAGTCGTCATATTTCCCAGAATATCTAAAAGCAGAATGCAATGTGTGTCATGACCCAAGAAATTCAAGAGGCCAAAGGAATTAATTGCCCACTTCTGGCCATCTCAGGTATATAGATGTCAGCGCAAAGAATAAAAGTACAATGGAAACATCTCATCCCTAGAGCCTCTCTCTCGACATGCGTGCTAGAGAAAGATCTTGATGAAGGACTAAAAGTGGGTTAATGCGATTAGCAATATAGGGATGAGATGTCGATCCATATGCTCTCACCCGTGTCGAGAAGGAAAATAAAAATGAGTAAAATACCATTCATAAATGTCGTAATTAAGTTTGAGCTTAGTCCTGAGATATCCAAAATCTGCCACACATGCGATCATTATTCCAGAATAGTCACGTTTTTCACTAAAGATGACGCTCACATCCCTCCAGGCCTATTTATCCTCCATCACAAAGAAGAGGTACTGGACATGTTCACAGACTCATTTGGCTTCCTCATGCACCATATGTAGACAAGATTTATTGGAGCAACATCATAGAGGTTGAAAGAGTAAGAGCATTCTTCGATACACGCATAACTACCTGGAATCCCTGCAATGCAGATGAGAGAAACAGTATAGCATTTTGATTATCACATGATGATCCATGCCTCCTAGACATGCTTGATATATTTTCCATGAACCCCAATAAAGATTATGAATAATTGTTAACCGGGTCCAAAGGCCCACAAAGTGTAGAGAGGGAACCTTCCTATAGAAAAAGGTAAATACAATAGAATTTTTTACAAAGCTCCATGGAAGGAGTAGAGAACATCTACGCTAACATGTGATGGAAATGGAAATAAAAAAGTACAAGCTCAAAAGGAATGATGACAGGCTAAACGTTCATCACCGATAAATGCTTCAAATATGCAGATCCAATATCGACTGCCAACCTATCATCTCACGAGTGGATGTCCTCAAGTACATAGCTAAGTACATGTCAAAAGAAGAGAGAAGATCAAAGACATGTACTAACATGATAAAAATGATATGCACAAACCAAGAGGCAAACAATCCAATAGTCACAGCATATAGGAAATTCATGACAGAGACAATTGTAAAGCTTGATATAGGGTCACAAGAAACATGCCTCATACTACAAAAATTACCACTTGTAGATAGTAGTCATCCTTTTACATCCCTAATGTTGGGAGAAAGGTAATCTAACAAATTACAAGATCATCCACCAGCACAGAAATAAAAGACACTTACATACATACCTACATAAAGCGGCCACCTGAATTAGAAACAATAACATTGCTCAAATCAACAAGATCATTTTCCTATTCTGCAAATCTCAAGAAATTCCATTGGAAAAGATAACCAGTAAAGGTCATAGTCAATGTATACCCCAAGTTCTACAGCATCGCAGAAGAAGATACTAAATAGTTTGAATTATTTTGTTGGATCAAACTCCTCCTATACAAGCATTTATGCCACATTGAACAAGACATAGGCCTCACAAATGATTTAATAGAGGCAAACTAGAGATAGATGAATAACATGAAGTACAATATTTGGCACGTGGAACATCTTACGTTAATAGACACAACATCGGAATGTGAGGAAGAACAAGAGAACAATAGTGATACCAACATCAATAGAAGAATCCTGCAAGAGATTAATGAATGGTAGATCTTATCACAAATGGGACCAACAAACAATCCTAATCTAAACAATCTTGAAATTCTTGGAAGATGCAAGTTCGACAACAGAAACATGTGGGATGAAAATCCAATACTGCAACAACTTCACCAGCCAACAACAAGGTTCATAGAAATCCAAAAAATAGGCCCATGGACTACAAGTATAATGCCTAATAGCAAGAGACACGAGCTTATACTATCAAACCAAGAAAACATAGCTATAGAGACGATTGTAAACCACAAAAAAAAATTTGTTCAAACACCCCTATAAATGATTATCTGAGTAGTGCAGGTATAGGAAAATCATACTTGATTTCTTGCATAAGATCTGCTCTGAACAACAACATGCCACAACAAGAAAACCAACTGCTGATACTTGCTCCAATAGGAGTTGTTGCATTCAACATTCAAGCTACAACTACTCACTCAGAGTTACGAATACCAATCAAAGAAATGCAACCACTACAAGGACAAGCATTCAAAACATTTCAAGAACAACACAAGAGCATAAGATACATCCTCATCGATGAAATGAGTTCATAGGACAAAAACTACTACAAAAAAATAGATAGAAGGTTACGCCAAGAATTCCCCAATAATCAACGCATATGCTTTAGTGGCGTCTCCATAGTCTTGGTTGGTGACCTAGCGCAACTGCCACCTGTAATTGATAAGCACATCTACACTGGAAAAGTAACAACGAATCTTCTGTGGGAGAAATTCACAATAAATATCTTCCTTCAGACATTGTTCTGACAACAAAGAGAATTAACAACACAAAGACAATTCAGCCAAAAACTTCTCAACATACGAAATGCAGAACCAACAAAGGAGGATTGGAAACTATTGATGACACGTGCCCATACAAAAATTATGCAAGTTGAAAAAGAAGAGTTTGACAAGGCAACCCACTTGTTCTCTACGAAGGACTTGGTTAGGCTACACAACAAGAAGATGCTAAAAGAATTAAAATGACCAATTGCAATAAGTATAGCAACAAGAACAAGGAATATAATAAATAATGCAATAGAGGATGAACAACTTGATGTTCAGGTGCCTCTTTGCTGAGGAAAATGAATCATGATTATAAAAAAATATCTGGACACAAGCAGGGCTTGTAAACAGAGAACTCGATGAAGTAGTAAACATTGTTTACAACACTAATTCAAACCCGCTAGATGTGCCACCATATGTCATGGAAAGAATAGACAACTACATGGGACCGCCATGGAATGAAGAAGACCCCAAATTGGTACCAATAATACCTATGTCACTAGGCTGCAAAAGATAAATGCCAATCACAATGGCATGGGCATTAACTATACACAAATCACAAGGACTGACTCTACAGAAAGAAATGATTGACATTGGGAAAAGAGAAAAGCAAGGTTTGACATTTACAGCTCTCTCGAGGGTCAAGAGTTTAAATGGTCTCCGGCTCCAACCAACATTCTCCTTTGACATATTCGCTAAAATGTGAAACCAACTATACACAATCCTATGGAAAAATGAAGAAGCACAACTAGAGAATATGTCTATTTGATGTCATTGAGCAAACTTCTTGGTTAATTGGTAATACAATTTGCATCTACACATAAACATTATTTCCATGTTTTACAAACCCGCCAGGTACCATAAATTTTGTGCATGACTATGGTGTTTACATTCATGTGATTGGCACACAATGCAAAAATTGAGTACTTGCTTAATGGTTCCATACTTCTATCAAAATCTCTCTCTCTATATTGGAGCATTGGTAAAACAACTCCATCACTTGGAGTAAATATTCTCCTATCCACGACTGGACTTGTACTCTCACCATTTTCCACTATCCTCTCAACAAGACAAAATCTCACGTCACTATTATGAATTCCTGTCTCTTCATCGTATCCAACATGCATATACACACTAATGGTACTCCACAATTTCTGAACAAGTGCTTGTTTCAGTAGCAACCAGAGCTTCAGAGGGATAACTCCCTTTCACACACACATATATGCGATTAGAAAGATAAACTAGGTTTACACTTGGGCCATCTCTATCTCAGAAATTATAGATGTTCTAGCTGCACAAGTGGACTTTGTATTCATTATAAGGTGAATGATGAGTTGGTTGAGAAAATTAATAGTAAAGTGTTATAAAGACTTCTAGACACACATTGGAAAGAACATGAAATACCTAGCATTTGTAATTTTGAGCAACTTCATTATTTACCATGTCTAATCATCATTGGTATATGTATGGACAACAATGTGAAATTATAGTGGCATAAGGATAAGGACTAGTGGTATTATATCCTTTTTAATGCAAGCATCCTAGTGTCCTTTTAAGACATGAGCTATGATAAAAGTAAACTCTAAAACCACATAAATGATTCAATATACTCAATTCATCTTAAACAATGCTTCACAATTAGATATTATACCTGAACTTATCTTTGTATTTCCCTAAACCTATGCCCATAATTATACTATCATTTCAAAAGCATTCAACGATCATATGGTGTGGAATTTTTTATCGCCTACATGATAGATGGCTTACAGATATTAGCTTGAATTTATATTTAATATCATCGTGATTTATTTACATTTATTTTCATAAACATACACCTAAGAAATCATAGTTTTCCTTTGATTTCTCGCTCTATATAAAAAAAGGGTGACCTATAGAGAAGATGATGTTGTTGCCCCTTCAAGTGGAATTACATTGTCTTAAAATTAGCAAAGTGGAGGTTATAGCCATAACTGGAAAAAATAGAATTGTTTAAGATGGTAAAAGACGCAGCTATGACCAATAAATTAGTGATATAGTGAATCTCATAGTTATTTCTTGATAATTTTGGATACAAAACCACACAAATTTTTTTTTTTTTAATTTTATAATTACTAATATGTTTACACATCATATGGTGTTTTATTATAATGTTTAACAAATTAATATTGTACGCCAAAAGAGTATGTAAATGTAACATAAGTTTGACAATTATATTAGCCTAATTAAAATTGTGAGAATGGTTATTAAAAATAATGATGATAAAATTTCAAAAAGTGAGTTCATTAAATATAATTCATTAATATAAGAATTGTTAAATCATAAATTTAAATAAATAATTTTAATATATATAACTACCTTTTATTAATAGGTACCAATATTAAATAATTACTAAAAATAGATTATCTGCAATCACCATACATGTAAATAATATATTCACACATCTCATTTTGAATTCTTCATTTTAAATTGAAAAATAATTACACATTCTCTTACATATAAAAATTTATTTACTTTTGTAATACCCAAAATATATAACTGAAATAAGTAACTAAATAAGTAGCAATGCTTAAGCCAACAAGAATGCATATAGAAAAATATTTCTAATTGTAATGCCTAAGTGAGTAATAATTTATTAACTATTCTACAGACATATTTTAGATAAAATATAAGAACATTGATATTACTGCTAGTTAATAATAAGCTTACTATTAGTGTTATAATTTACTACTTTTAATAAAAGCTCGAAATTCATATCACTATTATCCCTGCTATATTTTCTTAGCAGCAATGTTATTTTTACATTAATGTATCTCAGCAATATGCTAAATTGGAATAAAAGATATTGAAGCTTAACTATTATTAAGTTTATTTATCAATAGTAATCACTAAAAAACTTTTAGTTAATAAGATAATATTGATTCATTAATTATCTTTCAATTTAGAAATGTTACAAATGGTTGATATTATAGAAAAAATTAAAATAACCCTCTTTTTTTCCAATAAATTAGTGAAGATTGAGAAAATATTAGCAATACTATGGTTGTGTATGGTTGTTAATCAATATTTTAAGAAATTATAGTAGTGTCATTATGAAGACTGATATTTGAGTATGCAAATACTGTAACGACAATTTATCACTAGTGTGATACTAGTTTTTTTTTTTTTTTGGCAAAAATGGCTAGGCCGTTGATATTATATTAAAAACTTGTTTCAAAGGCTCAGGGGGGAAAGAAATAGGAAAGAAAACCCTCCTTCCTTGCCACTACAAATTTGCATACTTAATTTTGCAGAAATTTAGGGATTATTAAAGAATGCAGCTTGAAGTTTAACCCATATACAATGCAGACATTCACGACTACATAAGCTGCTAACTAACTACATAAGATACTAGTTACATCGCCATTTAATAAGGTTTTAGTTACAGTTTTAAATATTGTATTTATCCATAATAGTATTACTGGCATGTTCAAATTTTTAAACTTTCATTGATTATCTTTACTATTTATCTGTGTTGTCTTTGCAATACAAAAGAGCAAAAGCTTAGTTGATTTAGTGAATTGAAATTGATAGTCTTTGCAACCCTCGCATATGTAGATAGATGATTCGTGAATAATGACAGAAATAGGTGTGAAACAACAAGGGGTCCATGACATGATGGGTATAGAATTAACATTTTCCCCAAATTTTCAAACGAATCACCCAGTCTTATTTTTTACGGCAATGCCAGTGAAATTCCCGACTGCCTGATTATAGGCATGAGACAATTTTCCAATAGGGTGTTTCTCCCCTAAAGAAGCCTATCGGCTGAAAATGATTTGCCTTCCAAGATTATATTATCAAATTTAGACTTTTGTTTAAGAAAAAAGTAGATTATTTTTAGATTATATTTTATTTTTCATTTTATTGTTGTCACAATCAAAAAGTACTCACCTTGACAACACTTTATCTAGTACCTACCAATGCCCATTCATCACTTTTTTTCCTAAGTCAAGAGAAACGAAACTACCTCCCTAAAATTACTAGTTTTGTAACAATTTTGATTGTAAATGACCTTTTCTAATAGCTACTTACTCCACCTCAATCAATAACCTCTCTTACAAAATCGTATTAAATGCAATATGCTTGAAGATACATTGATAACCTCAATTTTCAGCCAAATGCATAGTACTTTGAAAAATACAATATCTGTACATTTTCAAGTTCACATAATAAACCCTTTAACCAAAATCACCATCTTTTGCATGCTAGATAGACATATGCTCTACATTAGTAATGGAAAAAGGGATTGATCCTTGAAGCTTTGACACCCAACAAAAATTTGATCTTGAATAGTAAAGACGTAAATTGAAGTAGTTCTTTGTTTTCTCCAAACTCTATAATAGATAATACTCATTACATGGCCCAATACGCATTACATGGATTGACCATGTAACTACTAACAATATCAATTACATATAAAAATGTGGTCTTGTGCATACCACCACATACGTTTAAATTTCTACTATACTAGCATGTGATACATAAGAAATATATCTTTGTTTCTTATTTATTGCTAGCATTAACTTATAGAAAGCTTAAAATAGAAACCTAAAAGGATATTTAATAATTTTACATTCTTCATACAAAATTTTATTAACATCTTTTCCACATCCTTCTTTGTGATAGCCAAATCTTTCCATGTTTCTTGTCTGTGTGCATTTCTATACCTAATTTTTTTGCTACTATAAGATCCTTCATATCAAATTGTTTAACCAATTGATCCTTAACATGCTAAAATTAACTTTATTTTTTCTTGTTACAAGGTTATCATCAACTTTTAACACCAAGATAATGAAAATATTTTTTGCAATTATGAAGTAAACACAATCACCAATCTTAATCTTTGTTAAAAAAAGTCTAATTGTGAAGGAGCAAAAATTATTGTACCATTTCTTGGGTGAATGCATCAAGAAATATAATTAATCTTTAAGTTTACAAACAAATGTTCTTTGGCAATCATAGATAAACCTCATCATGAAGGAATCAAAGTTATTGTAGCATTTCTTTGGTGAATGATTCAAGAAATATGATAAATTTCTAAGTTTGCAAAAAAATCTCATTTGGAACTCATAGATAAACCATTATGAGTGTATGATATATCTCCTCATCTAAATAAACATGTAAAAGTGTTGTTTTAAAACCTAACTGATCTAGCTAAAGCTCAAGTAAAGAAACTAGTGCTTATACTAGTTAAATAAAAACAATCTTAATAACTAGTGAAAAAAATCATAGAATTAAATACATTTCAAAGGAGATGACAATCAAAGAGGAAAACTAGAAAATTCTATCTGATGACATCTGAAACCATATGGATGATATTGAAAACTCTTAAGATTGTACGAGCTATTCTAGCTATAGGGATAAAAATATCTCTCTAGAAAATTTCATAGGTAAAATTGTTAAAATTATCAATGCCCTCATTCACAAGATGATTTTCGGGGTTGTGACTCGCATCTAGGATTGAGAAAATAGTGAAAAGGTAGAAAATGAAAGATCGATTAGCTTCTCAGAAGAAGGGAAAAGCATATCTTCATTTAATATTCTTTCTTTCTAGGTTAGGTTCAACCTCGACCTTGACCTAGGTCAGGGTCAAACTTGACCTTGACCTAGGTTAGGGTTGACCTTAACCTTGACCTGGGTCCCCCTTTCAAAATTGGAAACTTGTCAGCTTCTGGAGGTCATCAAAAATTCATTTTTCCCGCTTCCAGGTCGGTTGTTTTGGGTTCTGAAGAGGCACATCCTAAAATGTATTTAATATAGGTCCTCTTCTAGGGGCATGGGTCTAACTGGAATTTAATTCTCCTATGTCAGCCTCCTTAGAATATTGTGCCCTAGTTTCATATAAAAGGAAGCCTTTCTCTCTCATTTTCTCTAAGCGATATTGAGCAAAAAGAAGTCTTCTAAGTGCAAAAATCTCTAACCAAGATTTTGTCAAGAAGAAAAAGGTTCAAGTATCCATTGTTCTACATGTTCTTAAGATTTCAAGGTATTCAAGTCTTCCTCTCAAGCATTCAAGTCCTCCATTGAAGATCAAGCTTTCAAGCTTTCAAGCCTTTGAAGGGATTTGGTTCCAACATGCAAGATTCATCATTCAAACCCTAGATCTAGCCATCATGGTGGTGTGATCTTCCTTCAACATCCTTTGTGCATCCTCAAACACTCATTCATTCTCTTCAAGGTGGATTCCAAGCATACAATAATGGAGGTTTATGGTTTCTATTGAGTCCAAGCTTTCATATTTACATACATGCTACATTTGAATTATAATTGCATATCTATTTGAATATCATAGCTTCACTGTTTGATTCAATTCTACTACTTGCTAGCATTCTATACTTTATTGATTTCAAGGTTAATTCCTAAATCAAGGTTTCAATAAGGCAAACACCTCCTCCTCAACAAACAAATCTCTTTTTCTTTTAGGTACATGTTCAGGATTGAAGATTTGAGCTCAGATTTGGATACCCTTTTCAGCGAACTATCAAGATCCGCAAATAGATTTTATGTCAGACCTGTGTAGGTCAGGGTCAAGATTATTGGGTCAGCCATGAGATTAGTGGGTCAAGGTCAACTTTTTTCATAAGACGGTGTCAGATCAGAAAATGATTTTTGGGTTTTGTTCATCACTGCATTCTGGTTCCGGATCATACTTCATATTTTCCAGAAATAGAGTACAGACCCCAAAGAATAGCATTCTTTGATCTGCAATTCTTTAAGGTTAGTACTTCCTCTCATTCTTTTCAATTACTATTATATATCATATCTACTTAATAATAAAATAGAATATAAGATCTTCCTTTCTCTCATTTCCAAATGATTGATTCACTTGTGCATTGATCCTTCTTTTGGGTTAATCAACTTGGATCTTTCATTTGTGCATTTGGGGATAAAAGAGGAACATCTTATCTTCCTTCTCCCTATATGCTTAATCACATTTCAATACACATTCAAAAAAAAAAAAAATTAAATGTAAAGGTTATGGAAATACACCCCTAATAATTCCATAACCAAATTTTCTTCCTTTACAATACCTTCCAGCAACTATTTGATCCATGAAATATTGGAGCAATTTGCAGCAGCAGACACATACTCTACTTCTGCAGTATCCTGAGAGATGCATCCTTGCTTCTTGTTGATCCATGTGACAAGCATGTCACCCATGAAGAATTCTCCTCTAGTTGTGCTCTTTCGATCATCAATGTTTCTAGCCCAATCAACATCTATATAGACTTGTAGCTCAAATTTTCCTTCTCTTTTATACCATAAGCCATAGTCCTCAATGTTCTTCAGATATCTCATAATTCTCTTCACAGCAGTCATATGTGATTCTTTGGGATTAGTAGAGAATCTTGCAACTATTCCAACTACATGTGCTATATCTGGTCTGGTATGAACAACATACATTAGTTTTCCAATCATTGATCTATACAATGTTTGATTTAGCTCATTTGATTTTTCTTCTTTTGTCAGCTTACATCTGGTAGCCATAGGTGTTCCAACTTATTTGGAATCTTCCATCTTGAATATCTTCAACACTTCTTTGATCTATTTGGACTGTGTGATATATATGCCTTCACCTTGTTGAATAATTTATAGACCAAGAAAGAATTTGATCTCCCCAAACATAGACATTTTAAATTATTTTCTCATTTCATTAGCAAAGGTTTTCATAACAATTTGTTTCCCCCAAAAATGATATCATCAACAAAAATTTCAGCAATCGGAATATTACCATCGGTATATTCTTTTAAGTATAGATTACTATTTTCACTTGTTCTAACAAATTTTATGCTAATGAGGTAGGAGTGAAGTCTTTCATACCAGGCTCTAGTTGCTTGATTCAATCCATACAAGGCTTTATGTAGTCTACATACCATGTTTCTCTTGTCTGGATCAACAAACCCTTCTAGTTGTTCAATGTATACCTCTTCTTCCTGTATTCCATTTAGGAATGCAGATTTGACATCCATCGGGTATACCTTGAATCCTTTAAATATAGCATAAGAAAGTAAGATTCTAACTCCATCTAGTCTAGCAATGGGTGCAAAGGTTTATCCATAATCAATACCTTCTTCTTGTGCAAATCCCTTGTGTACAAACCTTTCTTTGTTTGTTGTGACTTCTCCATTCTCATTCAACTTGTTTTTGAATATCCATTTGGTACCGATGACATTCTTGTCATCTGGTCTCGGTACAAGTGTCCATGTACTGTTCTTCTCAATCTGTTATATTTCTTCATTCATAGCACTGACCCATTCTTTATTCTCAAGTGGTATTAACATATTTAGGCTCAAAATCACAAAGTAAACATCTAGTGTTCAGTGACTTAATTCTTGTTCTCATTCCAACCTTCTTGTCTCCTATGATTTTATTTTGTCGATGATGTCTTTTGACATACTTGGCAATTTTCAGTTCAGCTCTTTGTTCATTATTTTGATCATCTTCTTGACCTTCGTTCTCATCTCCATTGTTCGGAACATCATCTTGAGGATTTTCCTGATTTTTGGTAATTGCAGCCTGATGCTCGGGTGCAATGTTCGGTTGCTCAGAAGCGATACACTGTTTCTTAGGTAGAGTGTTGGGTTCTATATAAAAAAACCTTTTGTAGTCCTCTAGTTCTTTTCTGCTTTCCTTATCGTTCATTTCTTCAAATTCATCTATTTTCACATTTTCTCTTTCAATGATTTTGTTAGATGAATTGTTAAGACATTTATAAGCCTTGCTTTTGGTTGAATACCCTAGAAAGATACCTCCTTCACTTTTGGAGTCAATTTTTCCATTTCTCTCATCCTTCAAAATATAACATTGACTACCAAAGATTCTGAAGTAGCTTACATTGGGTGTATGACCATACCAAAGCTCATAGGGTGTCTTCTTTGTGTCCTTCTTCAATTGTACTTTGTTTAATGTGTAGACAATAGTACTGACAGCTTCCCTCTAGAAATTTTGAGTGATTATTTTCTCAGTCATCAATGTTCTTGCACAGTCAATAATTGATATGTTTCTCCTTTCAGCAATTCCATTTTGCTGTGGTGTTCTCGGTGCAAAAACCTATCTTTTAATTGCATGCTAATTGTAATAGTTAGTGAATTCATCTGAAGTAAACTCCCCTCCTCTATTTGACCTTAAGCATTTCAATTTCTTTTCACTTTGTTTTTCTACCATAGCCTTATACCATTTAAACATATTGAATGCTTCTGATTTATCTTTTAAGAACATGTGACTGTCATCATTCTAGAATAATCATCAACAAAGAGAATTGTTAGAAATGAAAAAGAAATATGTAAAAAATGAACAATACCAGGAAAGAATCTAAGCGAGTGAATGCATAAAAGAAATATTACCAAAAACAAGGAGAGAGAAAGCTTCAAGATCCAACACCATGA
>MU224933.1:6512656-6525967 GCA_018584345.1 Thuja plicata | reverse complement strand
TTTGCAACTGCTCTCATTTCTTGAATAGAAGAAACCCTAATAGCATATACATGCAGTAAGGTTCTTAAGATTTTACTTACCACTATATCCTTTTCAAGTACACCTCCAACTCCTCGGATAACATTGATTACCTCTTTGATTCTGCAGCTATACTGAGTGATATTTTCTCCTTCTTTCATCCTTAGTTCGTCAAACCTCCCTCTTAGGATTTTGACCTTGGCTCTTAGTACATTAGTATCTCCTCCATGTACCAGCTTCAACCTATGCCACATTTGCTTTGCAGAGGTGCAGGTTTTGACATCTTCAAACTCAGCATCAGAGAGTGATGAGGCAAGTTCTATCATCATGCAATTATGCTCATGTTTTACTCTTAATTTCTCAAGAGTGGGAGGTCCTATAGGAAAAACATATTCAGTATCAAGGTATTGAGTAACATCATTTCCAATACCTGATAGGTGGAGTCTTAGTCTACTTTTCCATAATGCAAAGTTGTCTTTATTCAACTTGGGCACATCTCGTCTGTTCATCTTGTGATCTTTTTCTTGAGCTGTTAAACTCCCTTTCTAAGCACACAAGCTCTGATACCAATTGTTAGTAATAACTGAGAGGGGGGGTGAATTAGTCGCCTCAAAAAAATTCCAATAAATCAACCCAAAAACTTAGTACCACAATATTAAGCCTCTAGTTATCTTCAGTCCTATAAGATGAATGCCTTCAAATATACTTATTAAATTACTACTGCTCGGAATGTTTTTTTAAACCTTATTATGTATGTTTATCGAATAGCAGTCTATTCATTTACCAAAAAATAGTAATATCTAGAGTATACTGATCAATCTAGTTAAGCTATGTGTAATACAAAACACTAAAGTAATGACTCATAAACACATTAACATGTATGATTTTTAACATGGAAACCCTGTTAAGGGAAAAACCACTTGGGACCGATAACCCAAAATTTTCACTCTTTTGAGGTGAGTTCGGTGAAGAGCCAACCTTGTTAAAGGTTACAAACACACTTTTAGGTGTGACCTTTTTAGAGATTTAAAAGTTTTGTCTGTCACTTGATATCGGGCATCTCTATGCTACCTTCCTTAATCAAACACTCTCCTTGCCTGTCAATAGGTATCTGGCATCTCATGCTATCTTCATGATCAAACTTTTTGATACTCCTTGGGATATATCTCAATATAGAAAGGATCTTTAAATCCTTCTTGGTTAAGATACTTTCTGAATCAATGGTTAAACTAAAATAGTATGATCTGTTCACATATACAACTTATACTTGTAGATTTTCAGATCTATTGTAATCTCATAAAACTAATCTGATCAATATATCATTTTTAATACCTTTGCTCCACTTTAGTTCTTCTCGGTGATGCTATGCTATGTTTCTCGGTGTCCATAGAATTATTTATCTCTTTCCTCAGCTTGATTGATCAGGACTGTATGAAGTTGTTGTTCATCATTTTTTCTTCAGCATCCTCTTTTTCATTCAATCCCCTTAATTCGTAATGAATTAAGTTGTCTCTTTATAGACATGATATCACCGTTGTTAGGTTATTGATTTTCTTGATCTTTGCATGATCCACAATCTTAGCCAATCATATTTAAAGTAAAACTCTTGTTTTATCTCACAGAGATCTTCTTGCCAACTAGACAAAACAACTTTAAATCCTTTACTTATCTCTATTTTTATATTGTCGATGAAAACAATGATAACTACCAGTTAAGTCCATATTTAGCTCTACTAGCTAGATATTTTTTCATTTCTGAACTCAAGTTTATTTGGGTGTTTTGACTCTTTGATAGCTTCGGTCATCACTCCAGTTCTCCTCGGGCTTCTCCGCCAGTTTACACTATAATTTTGGCTGTCGGTTATGCTTTTGATTCTGCTCCTTAGTAATGCTCATCGATGTTTTTTCTTGGGCATCACTATGACTTGACTTTCGGTTATCTTTGTCCGTCGGGTTCCACTAGCCATCAGTGTTTGAATTCACATAGTGAATGCTTGTCTTTTATACATTACTGAAAGAATAATCTTTATCTCTCTGATTCTCTGAAGTCTTTGACACTTTGATTATAACTGATTAGATTATATCAAGTTAACATCAATGAAAATATAATCCATTAACTGATTTAATGTCTTGCATTATCTTTATGCATTTCGGTGATCAACTTAACAGATCTTCAAATATTAAATCAGTTACATGTCATCAACAATGAATGCAAAAGATCAACCTTATGTCTTTAATTCCACTTCCATTATGCTTAAATCTGCTAAGAAGAAGTTAAAGGGTGGCAAATTTACATCGAGTTTCAGCATGGAGGATGTTGGTGGGCATGAGAAATGTTGTGCTTGAAAATGGGTCTAGTTTGCCTGCTAATGTTAGCAATACCACTCTTTTTTGCGGGTTCCCATGGATAGATCTCAAGACTGCTATTGAGAGTGCAAGGGATTTGAACCAAATTCAAGTGCAGATTCAAATGAGTGGTGTTGAGTTTATATTTCCTTTTGCATTATTTTTCATTTTGCATACGATACTTTTATAAATATTTTATTCCATTTTATACAGAGTTTATTATAGAGTTTATACAGATTTTATTATAGAGTTTATATGATATGATACTTTTATACAGAGTTTATTCTATTTTTGAAGTCAAACACCATGCTCTAATTACTTGGATATTTCCTAATTGCATGCAGTTGTATGTTCTTAGAAAAGATTTGGGGTTTCAGGTGAATTTTGACATTTCCATTATTTTACCTATTCCTGCAAATAAGAACTAAGTATGATGAAAATAAAACTCCATATGATGTCTTTTGCAACATATTTTACCCTTCCGTTATACCCATATTTTCTATCTTGTGAAAGCACTTTACACATGATGATAAATAAATGTAACTATTCATTACATTCATCTAAAAGTATTTAACACATAAGTGAAATCATTCTCTACATTTTAATCTCAGAATAATTCTCTCGTTAAAAGAATTTGATTAACTTCCCCTCTTTTGATTAACTACAACTTATGTGTATTCACTTATTACCCTTTTGGATAATGACATAATTCTCCTCCATTGAGATATCTCCACTACATTATTTGCACCTGCATTTTATTCACCCAGTTTTAGATACTCTATAAAATATTTTACCTTTGTTTTACATTCAACTAGCTTTGCAAATAAAATATTCCCCTTATTTATCTTTGTCTTGGCCTTTCTCATGAAAATTTCATCCATTCTTTTGAGCTTTCACATTCGCTAAAACATTTCACATTTTGTGAAAATTTCCCACTTTCAATATGCCAGTCATTTTACGTTCCATGTACACCTGATACAGAGAAAAAATTATCCTTATGTCTTTTTATTTTACATAAATCCCCTTGATGTACTTCCCCAAAATTGACATTATTCCATAGCGCATTGAAAATTTGAAACCTCTGTATCTTTTCAAAAATCCATTTTATACATAGTCTACTTCATTACGAGTCAAAATACCACATCATTTGAGGCATCATATGGTGTAACAATCAATGTGCCCTGCATATGCTTCCAATGCTCAACATTTAAACAATAAAAATGTTATTTCTTGAGTTGAAAATGTTTTTAATTGCATCAACAGTTATTTTATACTTAAAACTAGAAGAAATTTTAGATAGATGGTTGCAATACTAAAAAATACAGTATAATTTGAATAGTTGTAACATATTTTTTGTGGCCTGATATTTTGTAACTTTTTCTTGGTAGAGTACTACAACATGAGCTGCTCTGAAGGTCTAAGAACATATCCTAGCTCCACCGTTCTATTATTAGACCCATTTGCAAGTACAACATCATAGGAAAAAGTACTAAAGACCAAACATATTAATAAAAACTTGTTAATATGTCATCATCAAATAGAAATGGCTGCGAAGAAATCAGGAGTCATGCAGTTTGTGAAAAGGTTTTTAATAGTGCTAATGTTGTTGGTGATATTTGAAGGGGTGAGAGTGGTTTTAGTGCATTTTGGACTTGTTAATTAGGGGAAATTCTAGGCTACCATAGGTAGAAATTCCTTTTGAAATGCTGTTAGTTACTTCTTTGTATGATTACGCAAATTGTTGACTTGCAATTATGTTTCTTGTTGAAGTTTAATTTACCTCTTTAGCTTATTATTTTTGTGAGAAATGTTGAAGTGCACATGGGAAGATGTCGATAAGAATGGTCATATGCGACTAGGAAGTATTATGAAAAGTGCAAGCCTAATGTTTGTTAAGATTCTACAATTTAAGTTGGTTATTTTAGCTCAAATTTATGTGAGGTCTTTATGTAGTTAAAACTTAAAAGGATTTTGCCTATGCCCCTAGATTGTGAAAATTGTCTATCATTAGTGTAAGATTGTTGTCATGTGCTTGGACATATGAAGACAAGTTCCTCAATATGTTTTTACCCATGATTTATGTGGTTGGTGTAGCCATCTAAAAAAACATAAAATGCAATAAAATTCCTCTGTGAAATATACAAAATTAATGACAAAGCTCTACTGCTAATTGATAATCAATACCAAATGTCAAATGCTAAATGAAAATGTTTTACAATACTATAGCATATTTTCAAAATAGACTAGTAGTCAGTGTTTAAACAAAGTAATATACATGCAAGCTCAAAATAAATCTTCTTACTGTTCTTCCTTGAGAAGAATAACATTATGACTTGGTTCATTATAACTACAAGCAGCTGCAATGTGACTTGGACTAACTGTTTGCATAAGTAGTTGTTTATTTTTTTGCCAATGCTCTCTCTGAATTGTCACCCAAATACTAAAGTTTTTTATATTATCACATTCTCATATTTGTTTCTTTGTTTTCTATAACATGTCCATTTGCACAACCAAAGTAAGTTTCAAAAATGTACTTCATACTTGTGAACAACATGGTTTGTGTTCAAATTTGTTTGTGGTCCCAACATATTGATTTCATATTTTTCTTCGATGGGCTTGGTCATAATCTTTGGGAATGTTTAAATAATGTACAAAAGAAGTTTATGGAGCTTTGGTTCAAGACAATTAAACAATCATTAAGTATGAGGAATCAATGAAAGTTAGAAAATATGTGTGAATGAAAAAAATACCCCCTCAATATACTTTGATGGATATCCATACCCTATTCGGGCAATCCTATTTTGGTACAGGCAGGGAGGACACTGGGAAATGTAATTGCAATAGCTTGAAGTTTCTAGACTTATAAAATAATCTGCTTTGTGCATGCCTTGGAATCATGGCAATTCATGAAAATAAATTTCTTTGAAGCATTTTGTGAAATAGTATACAACTAGTTAGAGCACCTTAATATTATTAGAACACAATATACAAAGACAATCGTAAAACACAAGCTACTGAGATGATTGTAAAAAATAGCTAAAGTGTCGTTCAAAAACCCCTATACATGATTATCCGAGTACTGCAGGTATAGGAAAATTGCACTTCATTGCTTTCATAAGATCTGCTCTGAATAACAACATGCCACAACAAGAAAACAAACTGTTGACACTTGCTCCAATAGGAGCTGTTGCATTCAACATTCAACATTCAAGCTACAACTACTTATTCAGAGTTATGAATACCAATCAAAGAAATGCAACCACTACAAGGACAAGCATTAACAACATTTTAATAACAACTCAAGAGCATAAGATACATCATCATCGATGAAATTATTTCATAGGACCAAAACTACTACAAAAAATAGATAGAAGGTTACGCCAAGCATTCCCCAATAACCAATGCCTATGCTTTAGTGGTGGCTCCATAGTTTGTGTTGGTGACCTAGCGCAACTACCACCTATAATGGATAAGCCAATCTACACTAGACAAGCAACAAAGAACCTTCTTTGGGAGAAATTCACAATAGTTACCAGCCTTCAGACATTGTTCTAACAATAAGGAGAATTAACAACACAGACAATTCTGCCAAGCACTACACAACATAGGAAATGCGTAACCAATAGAGGAGGATTGGAAACTATTGATGACATGTGCCCATATAAAAATTATGCCAGTTGAAAAAGAAGAGTTCGAAAAGGCAACCTACTTGTTCTCTATGAATGAATTGGTCAGGCTACACAACAAGAAGATGCTAAAAGAATTAAATAGACCAATTGCACTAAGTATATAAACAAGAACAAGGAATAGTATAAATAATGCAATAGATGATGAACATCTTGACGTTCAAGTTCTTCTTTACCAAGGACAACGAATCATGATTGCAACAAATATCTGGACACAAGCAGGGCTTGTCAACAGAGCACTCGGTGATGTAGTAAACATTGTTTACAACACTATATTCAAAACCACCAGATGTGCCACCATATGTCATGGAAAGAATAGACAACTACATGGGACCACCATAGAATGAATAAGACCCCAAATTGGTACCAATAATACCTATGTCACTAGGTTGTAGAAGACAAATGCTAATCACAATGTCATGGGCATTAACTATACACAAATCACAAGGACTAGCTCTACAGAAAGAAATGATTGACATTGGGAAAAGAGAAAAGCAAGGTTTGACATTTACAGCTCTCTCGAGGGTCAAGAGCTTAAATGGTCTCCGACTCCAACTAATGTTCTCCTTTGACATATTCGCTAAAATGTGAAACCAACTATACACAATCCTACAGAAAAATGAAGAAGCGCAACTAGAGAACATGTCTATCTGATGTCATTGAACAAAGTTCTTGGTTAATTGGTAATACAATTTACATCTACACATAAACATTATTTCCATGTTTTGTAAACCTGCTAGGTACCATAAGTTTTTTGCATGACTCATTGACTATTGCGACATGGTGTTTACATTCATGTGTTTGACACACAATGCGAAAATTGTGTACTTGCTGAATGGTTCCAGACTTCTATCAAAATGGACCCAAGTATCATTCTTTTTTCCAGAACACACACACACAGATATATATATGTATATATATGTACATATGTATACATGTGTGTGTATATATGTGTGTGTGTGTGTGTGTATATATATATATATATATATATATATATATATATATATATAAGACATTACAACTTCTGCAATAGTGTCACTGATATGTTCTTCAATATTTACAAGTACTAAACATTATTTCCATGTATTGCAAACCTGCTATGTTTCAGAAGTTTTGCGTATGACTCATTGACTATTGCTACATGGTGTTTGCATTCATGTGCTTGGCAGACAACCTAGGAGTTTTGCATACGACTCATTGACTGTTGCTACATGGCGTTTGCATTCATATGCTTTGCAGACAGTCCAGGAATCATGTGCTTGTTGAATGGTCCCAGACTTCCATCAAAATAGACCCAGGTATCTTTTTTGTTTCCGACCCTATTAGCAATTCTCAAACATTACAACTTATGCAATAGTGTCACTGATATGTTCTTTAATATTTACAATTACAAGTTACAGGTAAAGCATTTTGTCATGGCAGAGCATTCAACACAAATATTATTTCCATGTATTGCAAACCCGCCATGTTTCAGAAGTTTTGCATATGACTCGTTGACTGTTGCTACATGGTGTTTACATTCATATGCTTAGCAGACAATCCACTAATCCTCTGCTTGCTGAATGGTCCCAGAATTCCATCAGAATAGACCCGGGTATCTTTTTTCTTCGGACCCAAAACATGCATCTAAGCCTCGATATTGTTATCTTTGTATTAGGGATTCTCAAACATCACAACTTCTGCAATATTATCACTGATGTGTTCTTTATTATTTACAAGTACAAGTTGATTTACGAAAATGTAACATCTACAACAGGTAAAGCATGTTGTGATGGTAGAGCATTCCCATCCATATTGTATTCTCTACCCTTTATAGTTAATTTGATTTGATTAGAAAATGAATATGTTGTTACCAGGTTTGAACAAATCTCAAACATTGATGCTTATATTAAAGCATATGAATACACAAAAAAAAATAGAAGGATAGGCAGAGTAGTTTCTGGATTATTTGTTTAGAAAGAATATTTAAATATGTAAAACTAATTCAGTAGTTTCTGATTTTTCCAGGTTTAATGAGCACACATTCCAGGAAAACATGTTCCAGCTAGCAGCTGTGTCAACAGTATACAAAGCTGTCACATCCTTGCTTGCAGTTCATGCCTATTTGGCAATAAGTTCAACTTTGCAAACGCATAGTTAATCCTTTTGAAAAAAATGTATGAAACTGAAAACTTGCGCTTTTTCAAAATCCTAAAATCCAAAGACATAATGTTCAAGACAATCGGCGTAATCCTTGCACCTGGATGGTGCAAGTGCTAGTATATATAATTGGTGTGATTACCATAATCCCCTTTCGAATCAAATATATAGAGAAGATCCTCGTTTATACAAACACACCTTGATTGGAGCATTGGTAAAACAACTCCATCACTTGGAGTAAATATTATCCTGTCCACGACTGGACTTGTAGTGTCACCATTTGCCACTATCCTCTCAACCCCATTCTCACAATTAGAAAAAAATACCCACAATAAGACAAAATCTCACGTCACTATTATGAATTCCTGTCTCTTCATCGTATCAAACATGCATATACACGCTAATGGTACTCCACAATTTCTGAATATTAATGTCTTAATGGTGGGTACCCAAAAAGACAATAAAAAATAAATCTAAAACAACTGGTTTCTCACCGAACATCTATCTGGTGGCCACAAAAACATGCTTGTCCATCAAACAAGACTTATTGTCGGCCTTCCGAAAAACGGGGAAAATCATTGAATGACTGGCATGGATTTTATACGACACCTACGCAACAACATTTTAAGGTGGGCTAAAGTTAAAATTCCTTTTATGGTGGGCCGCAGTTAAAGATAATTGTAACAAACAAATAATGTGGAGATTCCATACAAGTGCCAAGCGAAAAAAAAAATTGTTTAATGGAGCGATTTGACTGCTTCTGATCCGATTAGCATAATCCTAAACATGCTATCCATGGAGAAAGCTTGAAGCAACTGTAACTTATTCATTCATTAGTTGACTACAAATATACATTGAGGAGTCGCGCTAGGTGAAGTGGAAAATGGAAAGAAGACTTCCTTTGTATCCAGCCAGCCTGCAAAATCTTCCCTTATGCCATCCCAACTATCTCATGCCAATTCTTCCATCAGAAAAAAAAAGAAGCTGACTAAGTTAGTTGTATATTTTAATACTGGATACAAAGCTATGGTTACAACCACTATTTCTGGCATGGGAAATATTATTAACTCACATTCTTCCATCTGTTTATTTGGGCCATACTAAACCTGTTATTATAAAATGATTTGCCTATCAAGATTATATTATCAAATTTAGACTTTCGTTTAAGGAAAAAGTCTACTAGTTTTGTAACAATTTTATTGTAAATGATCTTTTCTAATAGTTACTTACACCACATCAATCAATAACATCTCCTACAAAATCCTATTTAAATGCAATATGCTTGAAGATACGTTGATAACCTCGATTTTCAGCCAAATGCATAGTACTTTGAAAAATACAATATCTGTAAATTTTCAAGCTCAAATAATAAACTTTTTAACCAAAATCACTATCTTTTGCATGCTAGATAGCGATATATTCTACCTTAGTAATGGAAAAAGGGATTAATCCTTGAAGCTTTGACACCCAACAAAAAATTGATCTTGAAACAGTAAAGACATAAATCATATGTTCTACCTTAGTAATGGAAAAAGGGATTAATCCTTTTGAAGCTTTGACACCCAACAAAAAGTTGATCTTGAAACAGTAAAGACATAAATTGAAGTAGATCTATTTTTTCTCCAAATCATCTCTAAAATATTAATCAACATAATAATAGATTAAATCACTACAACTACTATAAGTGATACAATGATCATGTCTCTAAGATAGATAATACTCATCACATGGGCCAATACTCATTACATGGATTGGCCATATACCTACTAACAATATCAATTACATATAAAAATGTGGCCTTGTGCATATCATCACATACGTTTAAATTTTTACTATACTAACATGTGATACATAAGAAATATATCTTTGTTTCTTCTTTATTGCTTGGACATTAACTTATTGAAAGCTTAAAATAGAAACCTAAAGGGATATTAAATAATTTTACATTCTTCATACAAAATTTTATAAACATCTTCTTGACATACTTCTTTGTGATAGCCAAATCTTGCCATGTTTCTTGTCTATGTGCATTTCTATACCTAATTTTTTTTGCTACTTTAAGATCCTTCATATCAAATAGTTTGACCAATTGATCCTTAACATGCTAAAATCAACTTTCTTTTTTTCTTGTTGCAATCTTATAGTCAACTTTTAACACCAAGATAATGAATATATTTTTTCCAATTTTGAAGTAAACACAATCACCAATCTTAATCTTTGTTAAAAAAAATCTAATTGTCAAGGAATCAAAATTATTGTACCATTTCTTGGGTGAATGCATCAAGAAATTTACTGAATTTTTAAGTTTGCAAACAAATGTTCTTTGGCAATCATAGATAAACCTCATCATGAAGGAATCAAAATTATTGTACCATTTCTTAGGTGAATGATTCAAGAAATATGATGAATTTCTAAGTTTGGAAACAAATTTGGAGAATTTTGGTGTTAGAAGAGAATGGAATGACATTATTCATAAGAAATACCTCTTCTCCTTCTCCCACATTTCCAAATTTTGGAATACCGAGCAGAAAGTGCAAGGTTCTTTTATTTGGAACAATATTCAGAATGCGAAGGATGTGGCTTTTAAAGGAGCTAGGTGGTTTTTAGGTAATGGCAGAAAAATTCATTTCTGGGATGACTGCTGGATGAAAGATTATCCTTTAAACTCTGTTACTACTTTGCAACCCTTCATTAATCAGTGCATTCAGAGACATGGAGCTATGGTCAGGAATTACTGGAGGAATGGCTCGTGGATTGATTTGTCTATTTATGATGAGATGTTAAAACCCTTAATGTTGGATCTTTCGATCTGGAAGATAAAGATCTCTAATGAGGACAAGCTCCTTTGGGGAATTCTTCCTTCTGGAACCTTCATGGTGGCTTCTTGCTCGGAGCAGTTATTAAAACAACCAAACCCTATCCCCTTTTGGGCTCAGGTTTGGGACAATTATTTAGTTCCTAAAATTAATATCTTTTTTTGGTTGGCTTTGCAGAACAAAATTCTTACCATTGATAATCTCTAGAAAAGGGGAATGGTGCTGACTAACAGATGTTTTCTTTGTAAAAATGTCAAGGAAACTATTTATCATATTGCCTTTGATTGCAGTTATGCTTGGGAGGTTTGGAGTGAATTATTACAATGTTGGGGGATTAAGTGGGTCTTCCCCAATAAAATGGAAAACTTTTATATCCAATGGCAAAATGCGTCTTCCCCCATTGATCAACATCTGTGGAACCTCATTCCTCCTCATGTGATATGGCAATTATGGAGAGAATGCAATGACAGAGTTTTCAGAAACATTGAACTTCCTCCTAAAGTGGTAGTTGAGAAAACAAAGAGGGGTATAAAGGAAAATTTCAAGGCTTCATCTGGTAGAATGCTGGATTATAATGCTGGTGATATGGGTTTGAGAACTATTATCCATAAACATCATCCGAGGGAGAATGCAATCTGGCTTTCCCCTCCGCCTAGGTGGATAAAACTTAACTTTGATGGTGCTACTAAGGGTAACCCGGGCCCAGCTGGTTGTGGTGGCCACATCCGTGATGACATGGCTAATTGCTTGGCTACGGTGGCCCTTCCTATTGGGGTTCAAACCAATCACATGGCGGAGGCTATGGCCCTTCTTCAGACACTTAAACTTGTCAAAGAACACATGGCACAGAAGGTGTGGATCGAGGGTGATTCACTTAATATCTTAAAATGTATTAGTGACAAGACAAAGCCATCATGGAAAATCAAGGATATCATCGAGGAGGCCAGAATAATAATTAATTCCTTTAATCAAGTTATTATTTCTCACGCCTATAGGGAGGTGAATGGTACTGCTGACGAGTTGGCCAATTTTGCGGTTAATGCCTGGGATATCATCATTTGGCATGATTATTCCAATCTGACCATTGATATTAAAGCCAAGTTGGCCTACGACAGATCCTGAAGCATGAGGGTAGATTGGGCGCACCTTGAGAAACTTTGATGATTAGACATATTTTAAAAAATCAAAGGGAAATGATTACGAAAAGTGGTGTCTTTCCCAAGAACACTAAGTATAGACACGAGCTAACCCTTGTTAATTTTAAAGTTTCCAGTTTTCAGAATTAATGTTTCCTCTCTATGTGTATCTACTATTCTGAGAACTGTGTGATCATGGGAGGAGGTCTTAACCGTAAAGAGCTGAAGGACTGTGTTAAATGGAAAAAAATTCTGGAGGTCTGGGAAATCCTTCAGAAGGGTGGTCTTACTACTTATATGGAAAGACTACATGGGGCTAAAGACAGTGCCACTAAATTATTTGTGGACTCGTGGAAAAATGGGGAGGTGACCATAGTGGGAATTATTGTTAAAATCATGGAGGATTTCAGAGCTGAGATCTCTGGGCTTAGCACAAAGGGAATTAAGTTCTCCAGGGATAGCAAGGTTTCTCACAAAGCTATTTGGTGTTTTCCAAAGAGTAAGGAGGAGAAAAAAAGTCTTGTTAAAGAGTCTGGGGGTTGCTATGATGTGGATTCATTCAAAGACATTTGGGCTTCTGTCATGGTGGCAATCATGGAGTATGTTACTTTGGACGGTAGATTCCAAAGAGCCCACTCTTACCACTTTGTTTTGCTCTGTCATTTTCGGCAAAAAATTAGGGTCTCTCTACCTTTCTTTATTTTACAATCTCTTCGCTCTAGCATAGTCCAGTATAAGAAGAAGGAAAAGAAACCCATTCTTCATGAAGGGTTGATCCTCTTAATTGTAGAACACATCAAGATGAAGGCTAGGGATAGCCCTGCCCTTACCCCGTCCAAATCTGGGTTGGGTAAAAAAAGAATTAGGGATGGAAATGAGAAAATCAAGAGTTTTACAGGCAAAAAAATTAAGAAGGAGAAGGAAACTGCCATGGGTATGGATACCTCTACTAATAGTGTGGAAGGCTATGACAATATGGCTAATTCTACAGAGGAAGATAGTTACTCTGCTTCCTTGGTGTTGAACTCTGTCTCAGAGGAGAACGAGAACATGGATGAGGAAATGACGGGTTCTATGGACAGAGAAAAAGATTGCAGGAAAAATAGAGAGGATAAGAAGGAGGATGAGGAAGGTCAGAAGGTGCCTATTCTGGTTGAGTATGATAGTTCTG
>MU224933.1:6474229-6487069 GCA_018584345.1 Thuja plicata | reverse complement strand
GGGATTTGCAAATCCATATTCACATTCAATTTAGAGGTCACCAAACAAGGAATTGCACCCCATAACCGGGTTATGGGCTGCATAACCCGGTTATGGGGTGCAACCAAACGGGCCCTTAATGAATAGAATGCTGAGAAATTTGAAGAATCAATGCTTTCCTTCCTTTTGCATATATCTTTACCAAAACAATATAAAAAAGAGTTTACTAGTATTGACTACAAATATATGAAACAACCAACCATTACATGCATCAACAACTAAACTTTAACTTCAAATATTTACAAATTTCCTCGTTAAGAAGAAAACATTCTAACGTCACGTCGCAGCATATTTACAAACACTATTGTTTTTCTCGACTTCATAGAAGGGACAAAGCTTATGCTTGATAGCGACGTAACATACAATTCTACTATCAAAGAAACCTAGTTCTTTTGTGTGAGTTCTCTTAATAAACAGTAGTGAGTTGGAAGACACAAAGGATGTATTTGTATTCAACTGGTAGCACAAACTAAATTGTTTCCCAATCGCATGCTTGTCCACCCTGTTTATTTAAATTGTGGAAAATCATTCGTGCCCACCCGATAGAATATTGGCATGGTCAATGCCGTGTAGAAATGATTTACTTACACTTTTCTTGTTGTTTGCCATTTTGTGTAGAAATGATTTACTTACACTTTACTTGTTGTTTGACATTTTGTGTGTAAATGCTCTGCATAAAAGGTGTGAGCGTCCCATATGACAAATCATGATGGAGCATCTCTTAATAATTTGTGGCTCTCGCTTCTTCTAGTGGTTTCTCCTCGGAAAAATCCATGTTATATATTTCAACAGATGTCAATTTTGAAATATTTAATATTTATAAACATAAATAAATTATCAAATTTACTATTAAAATCATATCTAATATGTATTAAAACTGTATCACTCATCCAATTCTATTCGGCATTCAGAAACTGTCAAATAAAACTCATCCCAGATAAAAATCATCCCAGCTGAGATATGGCTAAGGAAAACTATTACTAAACATTATTCCTCGAAGAGAATATTGTGAAACGAGAAAAATTGACGTTCTAATTTTTGCGAACGGAGTTGATAATTGTGTTTTATTATTTGGGATTTTTAGTTGTAGATTTGAACTCCCAACAAGGATGTCAAAAGTATGAAGAGTTACTATTTACATGGATCTTTTGCTCTGTGGTATGGCTATAAGAATGCTTCTTAATGTAATGAGTCTATAATTTTGTCAAGACTGCATGTTTAATTTATCAAAGTTTCATCAAGATGGCTCTTTCAATAAGTAAATATACATATCTATATACATACACACCTTTTTATGTTACTACTCACTTTATAACGTTTTATAAATATAGATATAAGCGAGGGCTTTGTGCATGCACTGGTGTTAATTTCAATATCTGCAGCGCAAAGCCCTAAACATCACTTATTGCCTCATCCATAGAGTTTCTTTATAGGCATTCAACTTTCCAAGGCAGTTCGTAGGTCTCGTTGCCAATGCCAAGTTTCAAAAATCCGGAACATCAACTCTCCGAATAAAATCGTTTCTTTAACACAGTAAATTAATGAGAAAAATCCATTTGTTAAATATGTAAAGATGGAAGTCTGTGAAATATTAGTAAAATATTTGAATCAAACAACTGGCTGATGTGGGCCTTCTTAACCAATCAGTTTGTCTTTTCCCCGTCGTGGTTACTCCCTTTGCTGCTACCGCTCAAAGTTTAAATCTTTAAAATGATTTCTCTCCCCCGTAGAATCTCTGTACCCAAGTTTTCCACTCAAACAATTGACATTTTCACCTTTTAGATATGGTGTTAAATTAGTTCTTTCTACAGGTCCTTTGACCCCCCACACATAGGTTCCTTGAAATATTAATAATTTTAAAGATTTTACATTTTCCCAGTAAGACATAATACCATGTATATGGGATTCTGGAGATTCAAATCTGTAGACCATAAGTTGTGGGTCTTTATAGTGAATGATTTGAGTTGCTGTGTAAATAGAATCCATGCTGAAAAAACCTCAAATTCATTTTACAAAGAAGCTGGAGTATGATGGGGAGCAAGCAACTGTTATATAAACTCTTCATGCTTTTCTTGCTTGGGTGGAATGCATATGGAAATAGATTTCTGAGCTTAATGGTGTAGTTTTGAACATGTTTTATAATTAGTTTTAAAAATTTATGTTGGCTTTCTATCACTTACATGTTCATCGTAGTACGTGCAGGAACCAGTTCCCAATATTGTAGCTTGTCCTTCTTCCACAGAGACATTTTAGAATGCCGTAAGCATCACCTATGTTTTCAATTTGGTAGTGGGCCTTGCTTAGCTATTTGGTTATAAATAGCTTTAACTATGGAGTTAACTGAATATATCCCCATACAAGCTTCAACGCGCGTTGATGTGTTGCATTTTGTATCTGACAATTCTCTGTTTCTTGGGTTTGGAATTTATTTTAAATATATTTTTTTATTAAGCTTTGTTAAGTTTTTCTGGTATCCCATACATTTGAACAAAAAAAATTAGAAACCCCGTGGTTAAATTCCTCAAACCATAATCTCTGCTAATCCTTATTGTACTTGTGCATAAAGGAAAGAAGAATTTGGAGAAATTCAAAGTGTAAAAACAAGATTATTAAATAATCTAAATGAAATATTGAAAGGTATGGTTTAGAATAATAGGATATTAAAATCTAATGAGTTGTTACTTCAAAAAGAATAGAATGAAACCAATAACTTAATAAATTTTCAGTGTCATATAAAAATAGAGTCCAAAAATAAAATGCAAATGAAAGAATAGAATGGAATGTATAATAAAATAAAATAGCAACATATGTATATTATATTAGGATAGATTTGAGAAAATATCAAATAAGTATTATTGGAAAAATTATAAAATTTCAATAATGTGTTTTAGCTATTAGTTTCAAATTATTAATAATACTAAAATAAAATATAACACATGTTAAAATGAAAAAAAGATCATAAACAAACTTCACCACATCTTAACCCTCCAAAAACTGAATATATGATTGGAAAAAATAAAATGTTAAACAAGTCAAATTGAAAGAAAATCAACAAACTTTACCATAGTTTAACTCCTTGAGCTTGTGCATACATATTAGTGGTAAAACTCTTGGTGATTGTTGGTGGGATAAAGATAAAAATTTATCGCATTAAGACATAAGAGCGCATAAAGATAAAATCTTATTGCATTGAGACATAAGAGCGCAATTTGAAAACAAGTTTTACTATATTAGATGAAGAGAAAGAAAATGTGTGCTTTGGTGTCTCAATGATCTTAGGGATATGATTGGGTTTTTTTAGTTGTTGCAATATTTTTAGCATATTCAACTTTCTTTCTTTAATCATGTGTTTTGGCAATCTTTTTCAACTTGAAATTCAACTTCCTTAATTTTCTCTACTTTTCTAAGTTTGATTCAGCTTGTATTTGTTTGATTTTTTATTTTACATAGATAATTAGGTTTTCTTATAGAAAATTTTAATACATGAATTTGATTACTTTTCCAACTTGAAATTTATTTTTTTTATTTTCTTAACTGTTCTAAGTTTGATGTGGCTTGTACTTGTATGATTTCTCTTAATTCTTCTTTGAAGGAATTTGTTTCTTAGATATTTATTTGAATGTATCAGTACTACTTATTTTAATATTTTCTATGCATTTATAGCTAAAGGTTGTATTTTAAATGAGTGTTGTACCTCTATATTTATGAGTGTTTAAAGTATATATAAAGTTTACCATTTAATTTACATAAAATTAGGCTACTTAATAAACACAAACAAAAGTATACAATAAAAAATCAAAGAGAGATAGTACAAACTTGGATCATACTTAAGGATCAAAGTCATTATTATTATTACTTATTAACAAAGGATAAACATGTTTTAATATCTATTATGAAATTATTATCTTTTTGTATTGAAATAACTAATGCTCAACAACACTAGAAACAACATGTTAGATAATTATAGAACAATCAAATGGCTCTACCACGAAGTTGAGGACCTCAAAAATATGGTTAGAGGTACCAACAAGGAGAAAAGGGTTGGTGAGGATGAGGAACAGAGGAATCTGAGTATCCAAGTCAAGCAGATGGAGGACAACATGACCAAGGTGGAAACCACTCTCAAGGACATAGCTGAACAAAGCTATAACATCCTAAAATAGACTAGAGAACACACCAACACCATCATTGAGAAGCTAGAGGAGGGGATGGACGCGGCAAGCATTGAGGTTGAGACCGATCAGAACACTGATCAAGGACCTAGCAAAAGAACTAGGGCCAGAACCAGGAAGTCCAAGGAAATGGACGGGGAGAGTACCATCCAAAAAATCAAGGAATCAGCTGCCAACATGGAGCTTCTTGAGGCCAAGGCGGCCACTCTAATGGTGGACCTTTCTTAGGGCCCCTTGGGCATTTTTGCTACTTTCAAGTTTTATTTTCTTTTTAAGAAGGTTTAGCTATTCTTTTGTTCTAGCCTTTTAGGCTTGCTTTGCTCTTAGCTCTGAACTATCTTTTGTTGTTTTTAATGTTTTGTCTCTAAATACTTTGTTTCGGGTTTCAGGAACCCTATAAAACCTGTTTTACTTAATAAAAAACTAATGCATCTCCATTGCAATAAATGAGGACAAACATGAAGAAAATGATAATTAGAAAAGAATTCATCCAGCTAAACTTAAGATTATATTTCATATTGTACAAATAAAAAAATATTATTTTATACATAAGATTAAAAAAAAAATTTATACATCAGATATTGTAAATCAAATTAATATTTGTTAGGAATATATTAAATTATATTCTTTATCACATAAACTTATATATAAATTCCTATCGGCGTTACCCTTGCACCTCGCTTTGGTGCAAGCGCTAGTTTATCATCTTTATAATGTAGACCAATGTATCTTTTATTATGATGATTTACATGTGTTCATTTTCAAATATTCATTCTATTTCTTTTCTCTATTTGTTCATGTTACACATTCTAAGTATTCTAGGATTTTTATGTTTGGTTATTAAGTGCATACTTTGTGTTCGTGTAATATTTTGCATAAAGATCATTTTGACCTTGTATATATTAATTTAGGCCTTTTTCTATTTATTCTAAACCATCTATGGTAGGCAATTTAGAGATTAGGTATGCTAATACTCAATTGTTTTCATCTCCTTTTTGAGAAATTTCTTCAACATATGAGTTCTCTTTACCTTCTCCATGAGGAATATGTATAACCTTAGTTTGATTTATAAATGAAATCTCTTATATTCTAGAATCTAACAGTCCATTTACAATTACAAAACATTTCATACCTAATAATTCATAGAATTTGTTAAAGGGATCATTCATCTCCACCACTTCATTTGAATTCTATTGTCAACTTTAGGCCTTGCACATTCACATCAATGTTTTTTGATGTACTCGTTATGTGCATTCAAGACCCATCTTCTAACCTAATATTCAATGGATCTCTTACTAATTTAGATTTTTACACTTTCTCCCAAGTGGTTTCTGATATGATATTTATGTTTAGACTTAAATCTACCATGACATGCTTCACCTTTTGGTTATTTAAAATCAAAATTATCAATAAGAGTCATTTCATCCAATCATAGACTTTTCTTTTTTCATGTATTTATAATTTCTAAGTTCTCTATTTGTTCCAAAAAAAATTCTAATTGTTGTGATTTTACAAAAAAGTTGTTTGTTTGGTCTACGAAAGAAGCTTCTTCAACATAAGCAATTCTTCTAAAAAGCAAGATATTTCTTCATTTTTTTTAAAATAATAATTTAATTAATGCTTTCCACCACTATATTGTGTTGGTGTTTAGATATCTATAATTAATAATAATAATCTTAGTTTAGTCCTAATTATTCATGTACACTATTATTTATTTTATTCACATTTTTATTAGTATTTGTCCCGTGGCAAGTGAGTAGCACAACTTTGTCCTTTTGATTATTTAATTTTAAATTTTTTGAGGTTTTATCTTTTGTTGGTATTCTTCTTTAGAATATTCCTTATTTCTATTTGTATCTAAAGAATAAATGTTAGTTGTTTGACACACTCTAACAACTTTTAGAGGGATTCGCTTGATACCCTTGCTCCCTTGTTTAGCCTCTAAAGTTCATCACTTATTGATTTGAACGAGGTACTCTACAAGTATTGTTGTGCCCTTTTGAAATTGTATAAATTGTATTTTTCATTATTTTAGTATGGGTAATCATTCCTTATTTTAATATAATTTTTTTGCGTAGTAGCCATTTTTATTATATTTGTAACAAGATGCACCATCTCTTATATGGTTTCCCTTGGCACATAATCAACCTCCCAAATAATTGAATTTTCTATTATCATCATGATAGTTTTTTGGAAGGTTTTTTTGCAGTGTGTTCATACTTCTATTATTCCTCCATGGTCATTGTCTTTATCCTATATTATGTATATAAAATATTCACTCCACAAATGCCTTATTATAGCCCATGTTTCAATCTATATCTGTGTCATAACCTTAGTGTACTAGACATATACAAGCTAGATTATCTTTTGCATTTTTTCAAGTGACAATATCATGATGGAAATTTGTATATCTCAAGGTCATCCCATTCTATTCATATTCCACAATTTAAAAGTTGGAGATTCTATGATATTTTTTGAAGTTTGACTTTTAGTATTGCTACCCTTTCTACTCCTTATGCCTTTAGATTGTAATTTCTTGAGTGACCTTCTCTTGAAAAAAAAAGCTATATATTTTTTTTATCTTATTGGTGTCTTCTCTTTCCATTGTATCTTAGCGCAAGATGAATTTATTAACTACCAATTGTAACTTATCTATTACCTTTCTTTTTTTTTTACATTTTTGTACCTCAATTTAGTAGGCTATTGTTGTCACATTTTGGGATGTGTCAAATTTTCTTCCATCTAATGTTTTTGATAGAAAAAGTAGCAAGAGGGTGTTGGCCCGTGGAACAGGGGACTAGAATCACATTAATAGCATATTAATGGCACCAGTTGAAGCTTACAGCAGATAAGCAGGTTATCACAGACATTAAAAGTTCTACCTCTATCAAAAACAAAAGTATCAGTTCTACTTAAAAAGATAAAACCAAAGAAATTACTAACAATAACGTCTTCAGAAATATTGTCACTAAGCCACGCAGAGCTCGACCAAATCAAAATTCTAAACTTAATATTAACCCCCATAACAGAGCAGGGCAACCGAGGGACCAGCCCAGTCAAAAAAACCAAAACCATAGGCAGAAAAATTAACTCTTCTCTCCCAGCTATTTGGATAGCAGGGATCGCGCCCACTCCTCCTGGAGAAACAGAAACAGGTCTCTGTTCTCTTCATTCACTTCCAGTTTACCGTCAACCAGCTTCTCCTGCAGGTTGCAAAGGGTCAGCACCGAGGCATGCATCACTTTCAGAGAAAATTTGTTTGTCCTCCTGTAGAGGTCCATCAGGTCTTGCATACCCTTTTTGATCTCTGCAATTTCCTTGTCAATATTCACAAACTTACTTTTGAGGGTGCCTGCGAAATTGCTTTTTTCCTCCATTCCAGATGAGAAGGGTTTAACCTGGGGGTCACCGTGGGGGCTTTGGAGAGGGGTAGGACTCATAGTTCTCTGGGGGTTGGTTAGGGGGGTGTTAGCAGTCAGGCTCATATAGCCTTCCGAGGAAACCTTTCTAGAATTTGTGGAGTGGGAGGNTTCCTCCATTCCAGATGAGAAGGGTTTAACCTGGGGGTCACCATGGGGGCTTTGGAGAGGGGTAGGACTCATAGTTCTCTGGGGGTTGGTTAGGGGGGTGTTAGCAGTCAGGCTCATATAGCCTTCCGAGGAAACCTTTCTAGAATTTGTGGAGTGGGAGGCATTTTCTGTCAAGGAGAGCTCTTTGGAGGCCGTCTCCAGCATCTTGATTTTTGCATTTCTCTTTGGAAATTCTGTTAGACCTCCTACGACTAGACCCGCTAAGGTCCACCTCTAAATTGACCAGGGTTTCCATAATTTTCTATTTTTTTGGCTTAAAATCTGTCTCGGGTGTGCTGTCAGCCCCTTTCTCTTCCATGCAATCCACAGAGTCTGAAACATAAGAGTCCACCAAGCTATCCTTCTTATGGGTTGGGATCTTAATACTTTTTTTACGGGATTTTTTCTCAGACTTCGCAGGCCCCTGGGTGATACGGATGGACTGGGAGGAGGAGTTGGAGGTCTTTTCTGCTTTTTCAGCAAGCATTTCCTAGGGCATTTTCAGCGGGCGTTTCCATATAATGTTGCTTTGATTTATTTTTGTAATATAAAAATAAACAATTATAACTTTTGTTTTGTCGTTAATAGTTCTTTTAGTTTTTAGGATACATCCTTAAACCTCTAGTCAAAATATTTCACCAATTCTCCTTTTTTTGTACCAACTCCCTCATGTTTTATATAATTCTAGATGGTACCTCCAAAGTGCCTATGATTTCTAAAATGTATTTCTTCACTTCTTCCTAGTACTTATCTATTTTGGATGTATCTTTTTCTACCAATCCAATGTATCCTTCTTTAATGATGCCGAAAACTCTATTAATCTTATTTTATATTCTTCATTTTCCTTCCCTTGCCATAGTTGTCTAAGGAGGAATATATTCTTTATGGATTATCTGATATCTTTTATGAATACCACAATTTTTATTATAAGTTACATTTACACTTTTATTTCTCTTGTTTAATTTTTTGAAATAGTGATGTTTTTTCTCTTCTCCTTCTTTGCACTTATTAGTATTGCAAGATTAATTTCTTCCCTGATCTCTTTTTATCTTGATTTTAATTTACTATTTCCTTGCAATTTATTTTCAATATTTAATTACTTCTCTAGCAAAATATTTTTTTCTTTCTATAGCATTCAATATATGTCTTGTATTTATAGGGCATTAGGGATAGGTCTTAATTTGAGGGTTGCAACTAGTCATAACACTTTCTCATCTCTTATTATCTTTTTATATTTTTCAATGACATTTCATTACTAAAAAAAATTATTATATAATCTTGGGAATGGGCTTGGACCCATCTCTAACAATAAACAATTATTTTCTTAAGTTAAAAATGACATTGATTTTTTTACTCAACTTCTTCTCATCTTCATTTCTTTACACTTTTGTTAACTTATTCTTCCAAATATTCTTCCTTAATTGATATAATTTTGTCTATATTTTATAGGTGTTCAAGAATTATATCTTCCAACTTGATTTTGATATGTGATAGATTTGGCTTGACTATAGGACTTTTTTAAAGATGAGGTATGGAGGGAGCTTCCGCGATTCTACAATATTTGACCAATAACTTCATATACTTTTCATATTCATCTACAATCTTCCAAAATAACTATTTTAGAGTCTTAAACTCTCTCTTTCAAATTCATTTTTCCTTCTTATTTTTGGTAGTTCCCACTTTGAGACACTTATCATTCTCATCTTTGTATTTTTCATTCTCCTATGGTTTATTTCTTCCCCCTTAATATTTTTAGGCTATTCTTCTAGATATTTTATGCTATCTTATACTTCTTTCTATGTGGTTACTCTTATTTTGTATATGTTTTATAATATTTGTTTTTATTCTATTTGGCTAATGGTTTCTCAATTGGACTGATATTTTGTTTCATCAATGTGCCCCTATGGTTTTCAATCTCTATTTTTTGCTACTTACTCCTATTATGTAATTGTTTTTATATATAAATTTAAATATGTAGGCTTTGTTTCTTTTGCATGAAAAAAAGAGAGTACTCACACTTATTTATGAGAAAAAAGTTCTAATTAATCATTTAGAAAACTTTTTGTACCCATTAATATTTTTTTTATTTTTCTTCAATACTATATCTGTTAAAGTTTAGTTGAAATGAGAAAAAAATACCCAAAAGAATTTATTAGTTTTTCTCTCAAGATCTCGAGCTCAAAATACAAAACTCTAGTTTTTTTTATAGAAAAGCCCCTAAGCATGAAATCAAATAATAGAAATAAGTGCAACAAATCCCAACGACCAAAGATATTTTTGCAATTGTTTCAACTTTAAATACTTATTGCACACCTCTTCCATAAAATTGGTTAGTAAATATCTAAAAACTGCACTTATTTCAATTTTTTTTGGAGGATTTCATTAGTGTTAAATTTTTAACTTTTAAAATACATGAAGAAAACCTTCAAATTATTTCAATGAAATAGTAGTTAGGAAAATATAAATTGATGAAGTATATTTATAAAAAACTATGTGAATGATAATTTGGAGTATCCATGTTATTTCTATTGTTCTTTGATTTATGAAGATAGGTAATTCTCCATTGATTTTATTTTTCAAATTAGTTTCTTTGGCAAGAATCTATAAATTTTAGATTTATAATATCTTGATAAAACACATTCCTCACTTGATAGGAAATGCTTCTTACAAACTAAAAATTAGGGACACTAATTTATGAGAAAAAGTTTCCAATTTATCATATAACATTATTTTGTCTTATAGAACTCCTTGCTTCCTTTAGAGCATTTTATATCCCTTAATATTTTTCTGCTTCTTCTTCACTACTATTAACTTCTTAATTTTAGTTAAAATTCTTGAAAAGGAAAAATACTTAAATGAAGTTATTTGATTGGCTTACAAGATCTCTCTTAACAACACACAACTCTTGTTTTTCTTTAAAAAAACTCTAAAAAATGATATTGAACAAAACAATAAATATAACTACAATAAATCTCAATGATCAAAGTGCGTTCTGTTGTTTTAACTTGGAAAGCTTATTACGCAATTATACCATAAAAAACCAGACTAATTTAAAAACTCTAAGGATCTCATCATTGTTGAATTTAAAAATGTGTCTTAAGTCAATGGGCCCTTCATAAGATAGGTGAAGTTAAATGATTATGAATGAGCCCTCCAAAGATCATTTTTACTAATGCAAGGCCCCAACATCATAAGGAATAAGGTTGAGATTATACTCAAAGGAATTTGCCAGCGTGGATACCCATTAGTCTTTGACTCTTAGCTGAATTTGTTTCAACATAAACACTCGTCCTCTTTATCTTGTAACAAAACGATTCTTTGTGAATTAAATTCTCCCATAAAGACGATCTTAAATGAAAGGACAAAAGCAAATTTTAAACAAAATTAGAAACCTCTTTCAATTGATTTTGTGCAGAATGAAAACTCTCTCATGATACCAAAATAATCACAAACCAACAAGCTCTTTGATTTAAAATGATATAGGATTTGATGTTGGGTCCTTTAGACTATTGCTTTCATAGACATCATTAAAATTTATTCATTTATTTATTAAAAATCAAGAAACCATTTGCCATTAAAATGAAAACACTTCATAAATAAAATTACATGATTTTTTTAAATTTTTGACCGCAAAAATGATGATGAAAAAGGATGACAAGGTTTAAAAGTTTCCAAATATGTGAAATATCAGCCCAAAATTCACATACAATTTCCTTCCAGACACACAGTCTTTAACCAACGGATATAGTATGAGGTCCTGTCCTTACCAGACATGAAGTCTAAAATCCATCTCATTTTAAATGGCTCCTCCTCCAAACTTTGGCTGGCATTTAGCAGTTTCAATCTTATTACCTACACATATTGCGGTTTTCTCCAGCATCTCACCTTGGTCCCTGAAAGCAGTAAATGAATATATATAAATATTAGAAGCCAGCACGCGCAATAGGAAGGAAAGAAAGAAACAATCTAAACAACATATATACTTACCCTTCATAAATAAAGCCTTCAAAGAGTGAAACTCTGCGCAGAGCTTTTCTCCATTTCTGAAGCGTTGGAATATCGAATTTCCCAGCCTGCTCATGTTTATGGAAAGCTCTGGCGTAAACTCCATTGTGGTCTTCCATTCGAAGGTGAGAAGGTCGAATTTTCCAAAACACGGGGACAATTGGAGCCCCAGTCCTGACCATGCAATAGAGCTCATCCAAACACCACTCGGACTCCGCATAGTTGGGAGAGAAAATTGCAGTATGTACTGAGGCTCTGCATATCGAGTGCCTTATTGCCCCAGGTATATACTCCCCTCCTTGTACTGATTTCTTGTCCAAAGACACTTTGAAACCTTTATTCTGGAGGTTATGCTATATGAGACTCGCTATAAACTGCTGTGTATCCTGTCCCCGGTGATTAATGAAAACTTCGTATATAGCTGTGGAAACGGGATAATTGTAGGAAGGAATGGCCTAGGGTATTTACCACGGCAATAGTTGATCTTAGAAGCAGCATACTCGTGTGATTGTCTCAATGATTGGAGAATTTAAAGAAAAATGTTTGTGGTCTACAATCCAGACAGTATGGTCTATTTTATATCATCTAGAATGCGGACCACCGAGTGGGGAAAACACCATGAAATTCACAATTTAAATTAAACAGGCGAATCGCGATTTATGAGGGAACAGCATGTCCTCGAGAGAACAACATGTCATTAGGTCATAGGTTGAAATGTTAGGTTTAGAGACCACGATATTCTCGTGGGTATGAATAGAGTTCGAAAAGCAGACAAGTCAAATAGAAAAAAAATCATTGGCAGCCTATTGCTCATTTGTCTTGTAAAAACGTTTGACCACTATGCGAGTTTATATTTTACATTTCATATTTGCTCATTGGGGAAGTTGCTGCATACTTTCTTTTTGGCGTTAGAATTGTGAAGTCTATGATTTTCTTGATCTTTGTAAATTGACAATTCTAATTTGATTTGTTTTAAGCAACTGTTTATTATCGTTTCACATTATGTAAACACAAACTTATTTATGCAATTGAGGATATATATATATATATATATA
>MU224933.1:6460337-6474185 GCA_018584345.1 Thuja plicata | reverse complement strand
GTGTGTGTGTGTGTGTGTGTGTGTGTCTTCATACATACATACATACATACATACATACATACATACATATATACATACACACATACATATACACACACATATATATAATCTCTTAGTGTATTTTATTATTTTAATTATAATATATTAATAATATAATATTATGATTAAGTTATTTTTTATGTTATTTTAAATCTAGAATAGTAATTTATAATTATTAAATATATAATATTATATTAATATTAGTGTCTAGGGTTTAGAGTTAAGATTAGTATGATCGTTAGGGTTAGGGTTAGGGTTAGGGTTAGGGTTAGGGTTTGAGGTAGGATTAGTATCATGTTTAGGGTTAGGATCAAGATTAGGGTCACGATTAAGGTTAGGGTTATAGGATTGAGATTTAGGGTTAAGATTAGGATTTAGCATTTAGGATTTATGGTTATGGTTAGGATTAGGGTATGAGTTTATATCATGGTCAGTATTATGGTTAGTGGTAGAGTTTGTATTAGGTTAGAATTTGGGGTTAGGGTTAGGATTAGAATTTAGCATTTAGGATTAATCAATAATTAGGGTTATTATTAGGTTTAGCATTTAGGATTAGGGTTCAACATTTATGATTAGGATTTACCATTTACAATTAGGATTTAGCATTTAGGATTAGGGTTTAGTATTTAGGATTAAGATTTATCATATAGCTTAGGGTATGATTAGGGTTAGGGTATGATTTTACATCATATTTAGTATTATGATTAGGGGCAAGATTTGTATTAGGGTTAGGATTTAGGGTTAGGGTCAGAATTATGGTTTAGCTTTTTATGATTAGGGTTAGAAATTGGGTTTAGCATTTAGGAATAGGGCTTAGCATTTATGATTAAGATTGGGATTAGGATTAGGGTTTTACATTTATGATTAGGATTACGATTAGGATTAGGGTTTAATATTGATGATTAGGGTTTAGCATTTATGATTTAGGATTTAGGGTTAGGTTTTATCATTTAGGGTGCAGTATTCAAGATAAGGGTTTACCATTTAGGATTATATTTTAGCTCAGGACTTAGGATTTAGCGTTTAGCATTCGGGATAAGGGTTTAAATTTTAGGGTTAGGATCAGAGTTAAGCATTTAGGATTTAGGATTATGGTTAGACTTAGGTGTAGGGTATGGGTGTACATCATGGCTAGGGTTAGGGCTTATATTAGGTCTAGGTTCTAAAATTAGAATTAGGATTAGGGTTTAGAATTTAGGATTAGGGTTCAACAATTGGGGTTAGGATTAAGGTTTCAGATTTAGATTTATGGTTTAGAATTTAGGATTAGGGTTTAACATAGGGTTTAGCTCAGGATTTAGGGTTTAGAATTAGGTTTATGGTTTAGCCTAGGATTTAGGGTCAAACATTTAGGATTAGGGTTTAGCATTTAGAGTGTAGCATATAGGATTATGGTTTACAAATAGAATTATGATTTAGCTTAGGATTTAGGGTTTAGGGTTTAGTGTTTAAGATTAGGGTTTAGTATTTGGATTTAGATTAGGAATATGGTTTGGCAATATAGGCTCCTCAAGAAGTATATCTCATGAACTTAATTCTAATTCTTATCTTAGACCTAGTTTAATGCTAATGCTAATTAGTATCATATCAACTCAACATAGAAAAATAGTGACATAGATTATAGTGATAGCTGAACTAATTAAAAGTATACTTTTTACGAAAATGAGCTAAAAAATAAAGAAATTTATCATTGAATTAACATTTAATGTGTTTGAGATGAGGGTTTAGAGATTTTAGGTTTGGGATCAAGGTTCAAAATTTAAGATTTAGGGTTATGATTAGGTTTAGGTTTAGGGTAAGGTATACATCCTAGTTAGGGTGACGGCTTATATTAGGGTTAGTTTTTATTGTTAGAGTTAGGATTAGGATTAGGGTTTTGAATTTAGAATTAGGGTTTGGCATTTAGGATTAGGTTTTAACATAGGTTTTAGGTTAGTGTAAGGCCCCACCTATATATAGCTATATAAATTTAGTACATGATTCTACTTGAGACACTCAACTTGATTTCAATGATGTAGATATTTAGTGATGGTTAGATTTTGATTATGATTCACATTTAGATTGGTCTAATTGTATTTCAATAATCTTATACTAAATGTGAATTGAAAATGCAACATGGCTTAATTTTTATGCAATATTAACTTAGAATTTGAGAAAACGCTTTTAAGTTGAAAGAGCATAGTAATCTATATATGGTAAATTTGGTAAATGGAGACATATTTTGTTATATTATGATTATAATTCCATTTTTTTTTTATATTACACTATGTTGAACTAATGATTGAGATTGAGTAAGATCGGACTTGGAGAAATGAAGAGGTAGGAGGCATACTACATGATAGTAAGGTAATAAGTTTTCTTAATTTGGTTTATTTAGTATTCTGAAATATTATGAAAAAAAAGAGGAAATCAATCATTAATTTCATTTGATTACAATTTATTAAAGAATATATTGATAATATTTTAATTCCTTCTTATTCCAACATTTTGTATATTTATATGGTAAATTGATTTGTTGACAATATATTTTGGAGTATAGTACATGGGGTCATTATAAACAAACTTTGAATTTTGTTCAATTTTTTATACTAGTATTGATAGTGTAGAGCCATTCCGTCTTATTAATACATTTTATTCTTTTTCACATAATTTATTTGAAACTTAGAAGGATTTGAGGTTTGATTTGTGTATATAATAATTATTAGATCTCCATCTTCAATATTTTAATATCTTAGCTATGCCACAACATCTCTAAACTACTAGTGCTAAATCTATAATATTTGTTATTCATATTATAAGATATGAATAGCCTAGTTTACTGTTTACTTATTATGTCCTTAGTCCTCATGTTAGGAAAAAAGAAAGAGAGGAATGGTGATTATGGTACATAATGTGCTAATGTACAGTATTAACCAGTATATGAGGCAATGTGTCAATCATGGAACCAAATAATGTATATAGAGATACTGGCCAAAATAATTAATATAGAACCTAAGTTCAGAATGTTATAAATAAATGATACAATTATGGATGATAGTTGGATGCAACTCAAAACCCATGCATTGAAGATTGAAATATTCACACCGTGTGGTTGAAGTAACACTTTATTGGAAAGTGATTCTTAGTGCCATTGAGAAAATGTTTTCCACCTAGGAAAGACTTTTTATATAGAACCTAAAAGCGTGATAATATTTGGATGGATAGTAAATCAAATACTACACAATTCTGAGATGGATTTTATACGGGCAATGAAGTACTCCGTATGATGATGAGTATGATATAATATAATTTACTATTGGGTGTGTGTTTCTAATTTATTATTAAAATTCATGTTATAACCGATCACTAATTTTTAAGTTACATATTTAAACTTGGATTGTGCTATATGGATGTCAGTATGTATAATAAAATGGGAGATTAGAAATAGCTTAATGCATCCATATTTTTCTGCAAATCACTCTATATTAATATATGAGAATGACCTTGGGGTTACATTATAGAATGAGGCAAAATATGGGACCTGTCTTGATTGGGAATGTATGGTGGGAACAACAAATGGATTGGCTGGAAAAGTATGGTGAGTACAATTAATGGCTTGGCTGGCCAACATCATGTCATTTATGGAACACCATGCTTCTCATTAAATGCAGCCGTATACCCTACAAGTTGCAAGGCACTGGCTATGGGGGCTAAAATGCACTCATTTTTGAAAACTAAAAGGTAGAAAATACAGTGTTGCTGGGTGTTGAAAACACATAACATTGTTTACTAAGCAGCACTATGTGTTTAAATAATGTTGTGTGTTTTTACATTCTGTAGCACTGTATTTTATAAAATGTTAGTCAGCACTCTGTATTTTCGAACAGGTGCATTTTGGCCCCCCATAGCCAGTGCCTCCAAATTGCAAACCTAACACCATATTGCATGATGAGATAAATATTTAAAGGAGATATTTAATGAACACCCCATATTTATTGGTCATAGGCAATCATTTTAATCTTTGAGAATATGTGCTGGGAGGAGGGTGAAATGGGATGATATATTTTGTACAAAGCTGCTGCATTTAGAAAGGAGGGACTAATAATTTGCCTTTAGCTGACTGTCATTATATACACTTTGGGACATCTCTATGGTGTGGGTGTTGCTATTGTGTTCGTGGGCCATTCAACCTGGACGAGAATATCTCTCTTTGGCGGATGACAAACTTCATATCTGACTGTCACTTTAATCAATGCTGTGCTAAACAAGGACTCAGGTATTTTAAAATTACTTTTTAATGAATTATAGTAGTCAGGGTAGTTTGTTCCTTAATAGATTGAATCGCATAGAAGAAGTCTGATATCTACTATTTGAATATGAAATCTGTAATATCTTGTTGACATTTTTAATTCGAAATTAGTAGTATTTAACACTTCAACATAAGCATTAAGCCCTTTTCTGGATTTTCCAAACAAATGATGATTTTCCTGGAAAACTAAAGTCCCAAATAGTAATATAGGAAATTTAAGATTATAATATTAAAGTTAGAAAATTTGAGAAGATTAATACATGTTTGTATTTTAAATTGTTTGACAGTCATATGAACTCTGTGTGTCTAATAAGGACAGTCCGACAACTAAACAATGGTTGAGGCTGTCAATTACAACTATACAGTTTACCTTACAGCCCTTTAGACACTGTTTTAGGAGACCCTTAAATTAAAAGAAATTGCGTTCATTTAAACTAGTTGAATGTTGTCCGCGGTAGTGATCTATACTAAGGACAAGCTAGAAATGGATAACACAACTACTACAGGGGCTATTGCAAGATATGGCAATGATTCTAAGAAGTCCAAGTTCCTTGACATCAGTTCTGCCAATCCACTCTTCCTCACAAAATCTCCATAGAAAACCCTGCAACCCAAATATTTTCCCTCTTAAAATGTCAATCATGCTACTTTTCTTTTTGTATTAGTCCAAACAAAACAAACCCATTTGGTTTTGTGTTTTTATTCTCAAACTATAAAATGCAATATTTGTCATTTTCACAATAATGCATTCTGTACAAACTACCACTCTTTAGTGTTCACAATAATGTATAATAAATGGTGCAAGAGTCCACAGGTAATTGACTAGGAAACAAAGATGGACATAGCATGGTGCCACCACAATAATGTAAAATTATTTTAAGAAGAACCAACTGAAAAGGTAAAGCTAACGTTGGACTATAAATTTTTGTTTACAGGGATTTTCCAAAAGTTCTACTATCAAACTCACTGTTCCCGCGCTGTGAAGTTAAATATATGGTGATAGCATAGAAGAGATAGATGCATTCACGAGGCAGTCACAATGTGGAATCAGTTTACATATGCTAACGTACTACCAGTCTGTGCCACAGCGTCGGGAGCTTTGGAACAGGGTGTAAGTATACAAAAAATAGTTGATAGCAATGGCTTCCGAGGTAGTTTGTTTGCTAATATTGTCTGTTTGCTCTGCGGTCGTTTCTGTTATCTTATCACAGACAGAAGAGAAAACCCAAATGTATAGGCATTGATCAGCTTAATAATTATTGTTGGCACAATAGTCCTCTTTAACATTTCTTCAGCTTGATAATTATTGTTTTTGATATTAGCAGTAGCAAGACGGTGTTGATCCGAAGTACAAATAAGCTAATAGAATAGACTTAACAGCATGTTGAATCAACACAGTGAACAAGAAATAATTATTAATAATTATTGTTGTTAAATCAGCACAGTCAGCAGAAGATAATTATTAATAATTATTATTAGCACAATAATTATTGTTGGCACAATAGTCCCTTTAACACTAATGTAAAATTTCTTTGACATACAACAATAACTGTAAGTGTTGCTTATATGTCGGGCAGGTAAAATGTATCTTCCAACACTGCCCACCCACACTATGTATATTCAGAATGTGTATATAGAATTTGTTTGTTTCTATGTATTATTTTTATGTCAATTAAATGTTGGTAAATGTTGGTAGTTTGATTGTTAAGTTGATATAAAATATTCTTATTCATTTCGTTCTTGTTTTCGATCTCATGATTCCCTCTTTAGTGTTTGTCTAAGTCTCGTAGTTAATGGATGGCTTAGTATGATACATTACATTGGATAATTTCTTTAACTACTTTGTATAAATTTTAAGTTATTGAATAAATGTAATTAACTTAATAAATTCATAATTAAAATATGATTTAATAATGAAATAAAAAATATAAATTAATTATAATTATAATTTCTTATTGACATAAACTAAATATATGTAATTAATTTAGAAATATTTTCAAATGTGAATTAAATCAAAATTTTGAATATCTTTTTCATATTATTGTAAAAATAGGATGGTGGGGAACAAAATTATCAAATAACTATTTGAATATTGACATCCTTTAAATTTTACCTTCTCAAATTCTTTGTGGCAGCACTTGGTCCTTCAAAAATTCAATCCTTTCGTTAAGTTCACCTAACTTAATCATGTTCATATTTTATAATATCATAATTTCTTTGGGAGACATGACAAGTCTATTTGACTCCAAAAAAATATAAAAATAAAAAAATCTTAGACAACTTGAAATTGCAATGTTCCAAAATCCATTATTCTTCTCACTGTGACATATTTCATGCAAGGTCCTTTCATCAAACTAGATGCTTGATGATTCTTAGACTCCAAAATAAAATAAGGTTTTCGTCTTCATTTAATGGAACCAATTCAACTAATGAAATAATATTTTTTCAATGTGCACATTTGAGACAAGATATACAAAAGTGTTGTGAATTATACTCCTTAATTGACTCCAAATCATATGTGAAATCACCATTCAACCTCTAAATTTAGTGTAGAAATGATGTTTGATTTTCCTCTCCATTTCTCTTCAATGAGGGTTACTTGTAGGTTTGCAACCAAACAAACATCCTGTCTCTAACCTTGAATATTCTCTTTGTCTTATGGCAGTCCACATCCTACTTATGCTAGTTCAATACTTGTTATAGGTTATCATTGACTATGATAAGAAAAAGAGGGGGTGAACCATAGATTAATGCAACAACCTAGGTCAATCCTCTTCCCTTTATGATATTGGGGCACAAATGCACCTAGCTACTATTCTCAAGGAAGAGCTAGGTGCATGGGTTTTGGTCTTTTATCGAAAGTGAAAAGAATTGTTGAGTGTGTGATGAACTATGCTAATGTTGATCGAGTTGACTAGGTTTGGCAGAACGCAAATGTTAAATAATGAAAACGCAACAAACATGAATGAGATCTAATAAGGTGATACAAAGAAGAACTTGGAGCCATAAATTGGGGCAAATTGTGCAAGGCAAAAGTGCAGGGTGCTTGTAACCTCTCACCCACTAAACATTAATCTAATGTATTTAATTTGACTACTAACAGTAACCTAAACTATATAGAACTATCCTACTAGTGTAATAATAAAAAAATCTCCCATTATTAAATTAATAGGAACACAGGATGGAACATTGCAAGAGTTGAATGTAACCCTGTTAGAGACTTTAATGAAGCACCTTCACCAATTCTCCTTGCTCACCCAAGAAAAACCCAATTGAATCCATATTTACCATCTTACACAATTCAAACAAATATCAAAGAAATAAATCTAAAATAAAATAAGAAAGTATTTTTGATATTTGTAGAATTTATATATAATACAACTTTAATAAATCAAATAAATAAATTTAATTGTTATAATAATAGCAATGAAAGAAAAGTTAAAATAAAAATAACAAAGCACATTTTGAATAAATAAGGAAGGAAAGATTTTAGTAAGTATTAATTAATTATTTTGTGCTCTAATTAATTTAAAATGGAAACATTCAATGAGTCAGTCACTATGAACAAGTCAAATTATTGAAAATGAAAAGCATAGTGAGGCGACTTTTACTTCCTACAAATAGTTTAAAATGATTACTTATTAATCTAACCAAGACTCAAATGTGTTACATGATTGAAAACTTTTATAAAATTTTGTAAATATTATAGTTCCCAAACAATGATTAATTTGAGAGCATTGTATTTTCTATATCAACACTAAAGAATTTAACGCAATATTAAATTATTCTTCAATATTACTCCAAAAACTAACCCATCTCTCATTTAGTTTTTAAAAATGTCCATTTATTGTAAATTTTCAATTTCTAAATACAACTTACATAAATTTAGATTTATCATTCTTTATCTTTATAGATTTATTAATTGACCTAAATTTATCTATTTTTTTACAATTATATTCTGTCAAATAACAAAATTAATTAATAATAAATATATTTGATAACAAAATAAATTAATAACAAATTGACATTTGAAATTTTTAATCAATAGGATAAATTAGTAATATAAGGCAAAGAGGTTCTGCATTTTTTGGTGGCTTTCTAGCATCCTCGACGGTCTCTCTGCGTTCACGGCATACTGTAACTTTTAGGCAGCTCCTCGAAGATGCATGCTTGTCCACCATCTTGCCAGGTGTGTCCCTTCTAACTTAATGCATTATGGTAAGTCCTTTAACACTCCACCCTCCATCGACAGAGCCCGTACCCTCTACTTTGATGCCCACTAGGGCTCCCATGGAGGCCACCTCAGCTATGGCCATTAATGAAGTTAATTGCCCCACCCCCCCCCCCCCCCCCCATCTAGCCAACTTAAATCCTTTGCATATGTCGTATCTGGCTCCAAAACTCCTATCTTTACGAATGCAAGGTTCACTTCTGCGGAGGAGGATGGAGCCCGTATCACCAGTAAGGTCTCTGATTCTTCGAATTCTCTCTCCATTTCGCCCAACTTATAAATGGTTAATGAAATTAACAATGAAAAGATTAGGTTAAAAAATTCTACCATTTTCTTTGCGGCCATGGAAATAGATAAATGTCTGACCCATAAATTCCTTGATGATTAGTTCCATAACTACTGGAACCTTAAACTTGGTTTTTGCATTTCTTTCTACAGACAGATACAAAAAGGATTGTTTGTTATATTTTTCAATAACCCTGATGCCCAGGTAGCCATTGTTAAGAGGCAATATTTATCTATAGTGAATACCTCCTTCTGTGCGCTTGCATGGACGTCGGAGGCCATACACAAAGAGGTTCTTTCCCTATCCGCCCCAAGATGGATTCTGGTTAAAAATCTACCTCTATTTTTATGGCGCTTCCTTCCTCAACTCATTGAACCTATGGGGAAGGTTATCAGAGTTGATGATATGGTAAGACTTGTGCCACATATGGATGCTCGTGCCCTTGTTTCACTCAAACCTGGAATGGACATCCCTGACTCCCTGGATATCATCATCTCTGACGAATCCTACTCTTGCCCTATGGAAATATTAGGTGGCTTGAATGCATGTTTTCTTTGCAAGCGTGAAGGCCATCTAAGGAAGGATTGCCCGATCATCCAAAAGAAATGCTCTTCTGTGAAAGCTAATGTTTCTACCGTGACTGCTCCTCTAACTAAACCTAAGACTTCTTCCCAAGAGCCGTCTCCTTCCCCTATTAGTATTCCCCAGATTGCCTCCCTAGCTGATCCCACACCCCCCATAGCTTCTCCTCTTGAACAAACCCCTATGAACCATGTGTTTAATGCTCAAACCATCAACCTGCCCACTGATGGCTTTCAAGTTGTGACCAAAAAAAGAAGGAGAAAAAACCCTAAACCTCCACCACCGCTCACTATTGCCTTCGACCTTAACTCCCCCATCCCTGAGTGCTCCCATTCATCCCTTATTGAAAATTATGAAATCACTCAATCTCAAAAACCTAACACTAAGCAATTTAAAGAACTTGATGAGGACTGCTTTGTGGAAGTTATTCCCGCTAGCCTTAAAAGCACTCAATCCACTATTATTAATAATGTAGAATCATTAATTTTTAACGATAAGGTTATTTTGAACCCTGTCATGGATATGGAAGTTGCGGGTGCAACACTATCTGAAGATGATGATTATGATGAAAAGAATGCTTTACCTAAATCCAAATGGAGAGGTAGGCCTCCTGGATTAAAAAACAAAAGCTCCTCTAATCTAAATAATGGTGGAACAATTTTAGAATATAATACTCCTCCTAATGAGGAGATGAACCTTAACTGCACCCCTCCCCAAACTAGTTAATCATGTTTTGCACTTCATGGAATATTAAGGGCCTCGAATCCCCAGAAAGGAAGTATATTGTTAAAAAATTTCTTAATTCTCTTAAATCTATTGATATTTTGATGTTGCAAGAATTAAAATCCACTGGTTTCATGTTAGATGCTAGTCTGAATTTCATTTGGCATGATGCTATTAAAATTTACACTAACCATCATAAAGGGAAAGGTGAGTCTGGCATGCTGATCAACCCAAAGTGGGCCAAGTATATAACTGCCAATGGGATATCCCCCTGCAATAGGGCAGTGTGGTTCACTTTTAACATTAATAATAATAACTTTGGTTTTTGCTCCATTTATGCCTGTAACGACGTCAAGGAAAGAGCAGAGCTCTGGATTTGGCTTAATTCTCTCCCTGACATCCCCTGTATCTTCAGAGGAGACTTTAACATGGTCGAGTCTCAGGATGTTAAATTGGGCGGCCTCCCTTTTGTCTGGAAAGATGTTGAAAAGCCTCACTGGCTTAAGATGAAATACAATAAACTTTATGATCCCTTGACTGATAATAAAGACTCTAGAAATTTCCTGTGGCATACCTGGTGTAATTTTCAACAAGGTGTTAATACAATTTATGCTATATTAGACAGACTTTATTCTAATAAAAAAAAATTCTCTTTTCTCCCCAATTCCTATGGTGGAGTTGTCTCTATGTCTCCTACTGCTCTGTCGGGCCATCATCCTATTTCTATGTCGATCAAATTTAACTATTCCCCTATTCAGCCTAAAGTTGGCAACTTCAAATTTATTCTCAACACTACTCTTCTAGATGATGAAGATATCCTTGCTGCCATTAACCTCATTAGGTTGATAAACAAAAATAATCCTCCCTGTCACTCCCAAATTGATCTTTGGAACCACAATATCAGCTCCTGGCATTCCCTCCTTCAAACCCTTAGCCAAAAGAAAGCTAAAGATTTCAGATTCAAAGAAAACTTTATCTCCAACAATCTTCATTTTGCTGAGAAGCATGTCCAATCTGATCCTAATAATAGTGATCTTATCTCCCATGTCTCGAATGCTAGATCTGATCTCAGACAACATCAACAGATCAAGGTTAGGGGTGCTAAAATCATATCTCGGGCCCATTGGCTTCAATATGGGGATAGGGGATCAAAATTCTTCTTTAACTTACTCAAACATAAACAGAGAAAAGAGTCTATTAATAGAATTTTTGTAGACAACAATGAAGTTAATCAAGAAAGTGACATTAAAACTCCTTTTGCCTCCTACTACAGAAATCTTTTCACCTCCAAAGATTCTGAGGATGCTAAATGCATTAGAAATAATTATAAAAGTCTTATCCCCAATAAGATTTCTCAACATGATGCTGCTCTTATTGGTAGTGATGTCTCTATAGAAGAGATCAAGCAGGCTATTAACCTTCTCAAGAATGACAAGGCGCCTGGTCCTGATGGGCTGCCTATGAAGTTCTATAAAGCTAATATTGACTGGATTAGTCAAGAACTATTTGATATTTATAAAGAGGCTCTTCAAGAAGGCTCCCTGGGTTGCTCCATTAATAGTGGGATCATTAAACTTATCCCCAAAGATGGAGACAAATCCTTTATTAAGAACTAGAGATCGATCACCCTCCTTAATGTGTCATACAAAATAATTGCTAAAATGTTAGCTATCAGAGTGGAAAATATCCTCACTAACTTCATCAGCCCTTCCTAGACTAGTTTTATCAAGGGTAGGTACATACTTGAAAATCTTATTACTAGATGGGAATCCATGGAATGGTCCAGATCCTCTCACCAAAATAATTCTATCTTGTTGCTGGACTTTGAGAAAGCTTATGATCTAGAATTGAATGGGAATTCATCTCCACTATGCTAGAGGCCTTTGGTTTCCCTACTGGTTTCATCAACTATGTCAACCTCCTCCTTAAAGATGCCTCTGCCCAAGTGTAGATGAATGGGTCCCTATCTGATTCTTTCCCCCTTGGTCAGTATATTAGGCAAGGCTTCCCCCTTGCTTTGGTCCTGTTTGTCATCACCTCGGAAGCTCTCACTTATATCCTCAAAGATAGTTCCACCTCCCAAGTTGTCAAAGGTGTCACTCTGCCTGATAACTCTAAACTTATCAACTCCCAATTTGCTGATGACACTACTCTTTTTCTTGAAGTTACTGAAGAAAATTTTACTATTATGCAAAACAAAATGATACTTTTTGTACTATCTCTAGTGCCCGACTCTCCCACTCCAAATGCATATGCCTTGGGTGGAAGGATCGGCCACCGGAATGGTTTAATAAATTTAACTACCAATGGGGAGGGCCTCACTAGATAGTCAGGTACCTTCGTATCCCTTTCTCGGTGGAACCCTCCACAAAGGACATGTGGTCTTGGATTAAGGAAAGAATCACCAAAAAATTGGATAAATAGCATAATAGACACCTCTCTTTAGCTAGTCATGTGCAGTTCTATCCAAAGATCCTTTCATCGTATAACATTTATTATTCCTCAGCCTGGATGTTCAATAATTATCAGATTCTCAAAATCCAAAAATCTATTAGGAGCTATCTCTAGTCCGATGGTAAACGAACCAAAAAGTTGCATGGTGTCAATTGGAAATGGTGCCACACTGATAAATTGTTGGGTGGTCTGGGTCTAAAGGACATTAAACTCCAAGGTATTTCCCTTGCCTCAAAATGGATCTTCCACTCCCTGGAAGGGCATGAGCCCTGGAAGGTGCTCATTAGAAGTAATATTGAGAGAGGATACCCTAAGAAGGCTAAGTCTTGGAAGAAGCTGCCTTTCAATGACCTTATTAGAGGAAGATTCCTTGTTTCTATACAAGGGTCTGTTTTCTTTAAAACCATATGGAAAGCCTGGGAGAACATTAAACATATTATTTATAATAGAACCTTCCATGACTCTAACCTTCTTTTTGGTGAAAGGTCCATTTGGTGGAATTTGCAAATCTCTGGAAAACCGCTTGCTCTTTCTCAAGGCTACTCTGCTAAATTGTGGCACAATTTGGGTATCTCTCAATTAATAGATCTATTTGAGCATGAAAAAATTATTAGTTGGGAGGTACTCAAATCCAGATACAATATTCTGCTCTCCCAAAAGAAGACCTATAACATGATTGTTAAGGCTTGTCAGGATTTACCCAATCTCTGTTACATTGATTCCCACAAATTTTTGAAAATCAAATGGCCGGATGGCACCATTGTGAATAAGATTAAGAATAAAAACATATATAAGATCCTTACTTAGAATGGCTCTATTAGCAATCATGTCAACAAGATTTGGTATACTAACTTGGATGACAAAGATTGGAAAAAACACTTCGACAAACTTTGGAGGAATGACATTGATCCTAAAGTTTGTTGTTTTAAATGGCTGACTCTTCTTGACAGGCTCCCTATAAAAAAATAACTCTTATAATACTAAAATTTACATCATATGTAAGGTGCCTGAGTCTACTCGGCATATCCTACTAGATTGTACTTTTGCGAAAGCGGTTTGGGCTAAGTTTGGTATCACTTATCCCAAGTATATTAATAGATTTGAAATTATTAATGGGGATGTTCTTGGATTAAAGAAAGACACTAACATGTTTTGGAATATCTTATCTTCTAACATCCTCTGGCAGATATGGAAGTGTAGGAATGAAGAGAAATTTCTTGATAGCACCAGAGATCTTACTGAGTT
>MU224933.1:6420591-6449006 GCA_018584345.1 Thuja plicata | reverse complement strand
TTTTAATGCCTGTGATAAACTGTTAATCTGCTATAAGCTTCGACTGGTGCCATTAATATGCTATTAATGTGCTTCTAGTCTCCTGTTTCACGGGCCAGCACCCTCTTGCTGCTTTTTCTATCAAAAAAAATAACATAAAGTAAAAAATAACCGTTTGCTGATTTTACTATTACAAATATTTACCCAAATATCAATCATTTAAGTTGGGAAAGATGCAGCAGTCAAACTTGAGAATAAATAAACTGAAAATTCTCCTATATTTACTTATTTATAGAGGAATTTACATAGATGTAATATGCATACAACAGGGTGATGATATTGTAGGCCCTCATAGATAATACTACATAGTGTGTGCTCCAAGTTGATGCATTGGTCTAGGATGATAAATTTGTTATCGCCAAATTTAACATCATTTTAGCCATTGTAAGCTTCAATAGAAGTTTGAGGGTAGCCGATGGGTCAGTATCACACAACTATTCCAGGCACCCCTCTCTCGTATACTCTTTTTATGTCATCTGAGTCTCTTGTATGTCATATGAGTTCTCCTTTGCACACTATTGAAATTTCAGGGAACATAGGATTACATATTCTAGAAACATTGAAACAAAGATCAAATCTATGCGGATACATGGTTGAAGCCTCCATCACTACTTTGCATGCCTCCTCTACAAAATAGGTTAGTGACCTCACAGAGTCAATTATTTATCTATCTCTCATGCACTACTAGATATTGCAAGAGTTCCACAGTCAAGTGAAGATTTCCTCCTCAAAATTGAAATGACTGGCTGAGCGCGAGAAATGTGATTTATAGAGCCCGAGATTTCCTTATGCTTCTCTTTATAATATATTGGGCGGTAGATGTTGATTTGAAATCAACTATTGGGGGCGATGCAAATTCAAAATTAACTGTTGTAGTGACAGTGACGTAAGGAGAGTTAAGAGAACTGCAACGGAAACCAAAATAGTGGACGACAGAAAATGAGGCCCCGTTTGGTTGAGGAATTAGAATTTGACTCAAAACCTGATTATCTCAAAATAAGGTTTTTAAATTCCGGTTTTGTGTATTCGGAAGATAGTTTGGACCATTTGGTTGACTCGGAAGATGATTGAGACAATCCATCTTCTGCGTTTGGTTACCAACTTTGAAATTAGAATTGGAATTAGATTTAAAACCGTTATAAAAAAGTTGTCACATTTATAAAATATAAATCATTAAATGTCACCTTTATAAACTAAAATAATAATAGGAAAAAGAATTTAATTTGATAAATTAAAATGATAATATGTAAAATATACCAAAGATTAATGTTTATTAAATAAAAAATTAATATACATAAAACTATAAAATATTAAATAAATTTAAACCTGTTTAATATTAAAAAGTAAATTAAAACTAACAAAATTAAATATATCTTAAAGCGGATATAACCAAAATAAAAAACAAAACAAAACCCACTAAAATCAATTTAAACTTATAATAGCAGCAACCAAATAAGGGCATGAATAAATGGTTTCAGCGCATGAGCACAACTCCAATGGCAGTGATAGACAAAGAGCTCCAGTGGCAGTGTGAACAGAGAGGTGAGAGCGTTGATGGTAGGCTATGACACTCAGTCGTTGGACGAACACATTAACAGTTGCACAAAAAAATTTAGCCGAACATTTCAGCTTTTTATTAATTTTTAAACACTGCCGAAACGGACGATGCCAAACCCGACACCATATAAAATGCAACCTATAAAAAATGAATTCAGGTTTTATAATTTGAATTCCACCTATTTGAGTGGAAGTGGAACTTCTAGAAGTTCACCCAAAATGAGAATTCAAAAACACAAACCAGGTTTTGAATTTTGTAACCCAAACGGTGGATTCAACTCAAAACTAGAAAACTCACTGCCAATTCCAATCGTATTCTCACAACCAAACGAGGCCTGAGAGAAGAGTTTGAAGGAACAAAGTAACAGTCGGGCCCTAAAATAGTCAATAAAATTATTATAGAAAAATAAAAGAGTGCATCTACTCATATTTGGTCGAATGTACAACTCATATATGCTATATGAAGAATATCAATGGTACTCATGATCTATGATGTTTCATCAATTTTCTTCATTTGGTTGGCCATTTGTAATCTGGGAGAACTTCAGATTCGAGTGAGTCAATAATGCAATTATCGATTGTATAGGAATATGATTTGTTGATACATGTAATAAAAAAACAAAAGTAATAAAAGGAATTCCCCCTTTCTATGGATGTAGCCAAATTGGTGAACCACATAAATCTGGTATTGTTGTGTATAAACTAGCACTTGCACCATTTGGGTGCAAGGATTATGCCAATTGTCTTGAACATTTTGTGTTTGGCGTTAGGATTTTGGAAAAATGTAATGATTCAGTTTTAGACATTTTTGTCAAGAAGGATTGGTACAACTCCTAAGAGAATGTGTTGCTGGAATGAATGGGGAAACCCTATGATATGTAAGAATCATTATTAATAAGAAATTATTGATTAGTTTTAACCAGACCATAAAAGATCGTACCACTGTTTAAATTTTTTTCATGACGACGAAACATAATTCTAAGACTTTGGTGAACAGAATTTCCAAGCCAAGATATCTCATTCATATCATTATAAATTTCTAGAAGTTGATATATCATTTCTTATATAACATCATGACATCTTCTCCAATATTATTCATTTCAATTGACACAAGAAATCAATACTATTATGACTCTTCTCTAGAGTTTTATACCCATCGAAGTATAAACCAATACTTGAATAAAAAATCATGTACAACATAAAAGTCTTTACCCAAATCTATATTTCTAATCTAAAAAACCTATACCACTAAATCCAAACACTCATTTGCCAAAAATAAATAAACAAGACACAAACTGGAGTCAAAAGTCATTCAGATCATGATCACAGATCCTCGGGGCCAAAATTTGAGAATTGAATACTTGCAACTAATAAGAAATGCATTCACAATAAAAAGAGAAGAAACCCCAGCTCCGACAGAGTCCTCTGCTAATTTAACGACCATGAATGTGTGTATGTGAGAGCCAATGAGGTCACCAGTAGAAATTCCCATGAGGTCTTTAGGTTCAATGCAGCAATTCAACATGTAATCTCAGGTTTATAGAGTTGTTACATGCAACTTTATTTTGAACAACACTGGTAAGAATACCATCTTCATAGTCGCCAGCCTTCAATACATCTATGAGAGAAGTGGATGCAGATGTCTCTAAAGCCCTTTAAAATATATGGGGTACATTGGCTACAGGTATTAAGATTCTCAAGATCTCACTCCCCTTCTATTGGTCAACTAAGAGGGGGGGTGAATTAGAAAACTATGATACTTTAAACCTTAAAACTCAAACTGTGATTCAACTCGGTAAGACAAACTTTAGCAGTAACTGACTAGCAATTACCTTCACTACTTTATGCAACAACTTAAGTATTCAATAAATAACATTCCTAACAACCATTCAACACATATAACACTAGATTTAATGAGAAAAACCAATAGGGAAAAACCTCTGTGGGAAGTGTCACCCACAAATGAAAAATACTCTTCTGAAGTATGCTCGGTTAAAAGCTAGTCCTGTTAAAGATTACAATGCAAATTTATTAAATGTGACCCTGTTAGGGGCTTTGCCTTAGATCTATTAGGATCTTCACCCTGTTTGGAGTGGCCTGGTTAAAGGGCTTTAAATACTCATTCTAGAATGTCACCTTTCTCAAGGATTTACAATAAGATTGTTAAGTCCACTGAGTTAAGATATTTATCTGCTACAAATGTCAATAAGAAACAGTACAAAAATTTTGATATGTAACTCTGCAACTACCTCTTTCTTAATCAAATCCATTATGCCTTCTTGGAGAGCTAGCCTCAATACTTCATTAGTCTCTGCTCTAGACTAGATCTTCAACTCTGTCTTTCTTCACTTCTTCAGTTGGTAGCAACCACTTTTCAACTTGCCAGCATATTACTCTAACAGTAGATTTCATCCTTTATATAGACCATATTTTGCCTCTTAATCTCCTTGATTAGGTTTTCCTTCTTTTACTCTTAGTTGTTAGATCATCCTTATGAACTGATTCAATGAATTTGATACTCAGTAAGCACATCGACATCACCTTGGAACTTGAACTTTTCTTGGAAATAACATCTTCACTTTTTCTTCTTAATCTTTATCATAGATCTTCGCTTTGAATTTTCATGACCGTAGATCTTTGTAACTAACTCTTCCTTGATCATGGAATCCTCCATATCATTGTAGCTTTGCATTAAATTTTGATCTAATCCTTATCTTTAACAACTATTTTGTGCTCGGTAAATAACTTGTTGTACTCGGTGTCTTGGCTCGCTCAATAACTATCATTGCTCGATAACTATCTGCATGTGCTCGGTGTCTTGGCTCACTTCCACTTTACCAACTGACACCATCTGCTAGGTTGACATAAATGTTTTCTTTACTGACTTGACCTATCTCCTTTACCGACTTGATAAAGTAGAAAACAACTATACCAATACGATCTTATCATTATCTAAACTATATTTATTTCCCAATTAAATCATCCTCCGAAAGATATGGAAATTTAATATTAACCAAAAATTAATCGCTTGTCATTGATAATGACAAAATAACAACTGATCTAGTCATTCTACAATCTTGTATACCTCTAACTCGGTCTTCATCATCATTACCATCAGTTGGTTAACAATCTCCCTTTTTAGCGTTGATGGCAACACTATCAATTCATGATGGCATTCACTAATATCTTTGAACTATCTTTTTTCCCTTTGAGCTATTTATTCTTGCTCTCCCTCTATCATTTATGATCTCATCAATTACTTCATCTCCCTCTTTATATATTTTCTCTACAATCATGAATCACTCTACTCTCCCTCTTTGACAACAATGCCAAAGATACATACTCTTGAAAACTTTTAGGTAGTGGATCATACCTTGCATGTACTAAAATCTCTTTGCATACAGAATTACATTTCACAACTTCAGGCATCACCTAAAGTGTGAACACTAGCATCAACTCACAAAATAGATATTCTAATGAATGCTTGAATTTATGCAACATGCACCTTGCTCTAGTGAATTTTGGTTAGGGGTAGGACCCCTAATTTACCTCTAAGATACTCAAAAACATCCTTCAGTAGTGGCTTGGTGAATATATTTACTAGTCTCCTTGTAACTTACATACTCCAACATCACATGTTTGTCTTGAACTTATTCTCTCAAGTAATGATACTTGAGAGAAATATGCTTGGTCTTAGAATTCATTGCCAGATTCTTTGATATATTGGTAGCACTTGTGTTATCACTGTAAATAGTAATTGGATCAGTAATCTCCTCTTACATACCTTCAAGTAGTTGTTTGATCCATAGAATATTTGCACAATTCATAGCTGCAGCAACATACTTTGCCTCGACAGTATATTATAATATACAACTTTGTTTCTTACTAAGCCATGTAACTAATCTTTCTCCTAAAAAGAAAGCTCCTCCACTTGTACCTTTTCTATCATCAATGTTTCCAGCCCAATCAGCATCAGTGTACACTATCAAATCAAAATCTCCTCCTTTCTTGTATAGTAGACCAAAGTCTTCAATGTCATTCAGATATCTAAATATTCTTTTGATTGTAGACATATGTGATTCCTTTGGATCCAAAGAAAATCTTACAACAATCCCTACTATATGAGGAATATCAGGCCTTCTATGTACAACATATTGTAACTTACCAATCATTGATTGGTATAGTGTCTTATTCACTTGCTTTGTCTCGTCATCTTTTGATAACTTGCAACTAGTCGTCATCAGTGTTCCAACCGATCTTGAATCTTCCATACAAGAATTCTTTAGGATATCCTTGATGTAATTTGATTGTGTGATGTAGATCCCATCTTTGACTTGTTGAATCTGTAGTCCAAGAAATAATTTAATCTATCCTATCATAGACATGTAAAATTATTTTCTCATCTCCTCAGCAAAACTTCTGCATATTGTGTCATGTTGCCTCAAAAAATAAAGCCATCAACAAATATTTCAGCAATCAAAATCTTGTTATTACTATCACATTTCAAATACACATTAAACTGTTGTAACATTTTCTTTGAAATCCAATCTTGATTAAATATGAATGCAATATTTCATACCATGTTTTGGGTACTTGTTTCAAATCATACAGTGCCTTATGCAGTTTACATACCATGCCCTTGTTAGTATTCTCAACAAATCCTTCAGGTTGATCAATGTAGAAGTCTTCATCAAGAATACCATTAAGAAATGCAGACTTAACATCCATTTGATAAACTTTAAATCCTTTATAATCTACATATGCTAGTAGAATTCTAACTCCTTATAATCTAGCAACATGTACAAAAGTCTCACCATAGTCAATACCTTCTTCTTGTGCATATCCTTTGCAAACTAGTCTTGCTTTGTTTTTTATTACATCTCCATGTTCATTTAGCTTGTTTCTAAAAATCCACTTTGTACCAATAACTTTTTTATCTTTAGGTCTTGATACTAAATTCCATATGTTATTAGTTTCAATTTGATCTATGTCTTCTTTCATAGCTTTAATCCAATCTTCATTCTCCAATGCATCTTGTACTCTTTTAGGCTCCAAATTATAAATTAAACATGTAAATTATCTCTTGAATTACTTCTTGTCATAACTCTACAATTCTTGTCTCCAATAATATTTCTCAGTGACTTGTGTTTCCTCGCATACCTTTCTAGAACAGGTTCGGTAGCAGGCTTTGTAGGAAGTCAAAGTTCTCCATCTTCATCCCTCAGTGGTGGTTCTCTCTTTTCAGCTTCCTCCTCAGTTTGTGCATTAGGTAAAGTGTCAAGAAGATCAGGTTGAACATTTATGTAAGTCTTTGGTCATCCTCAGGTTCCTTCATGTTGTCCTCATCATTCTTCTCTGCAAATTCATCAATTCTTACATTTGTACTTTCTACAATTTTGTTAGTAGACTTGTTCAAACATTTGTATGCTTTACTCCTTGTAGAATATCCTAAGAATATTCCTTCATCTCCTTTAGAATAAAACTTTCCATCTCTAGAATCTTTTAGAATATAACACCTACTTCAAAATACTTTGAAATAACTTACATTTAATTTATGATTATACTAGAGCTCGTATGGATTCTTGTTTGTACCTTTCTTCAATTGAACTCGGTTCAGTGTATAAGTAGCAGTGCAGACTTCTTCTCTCCAAAAGGTTTGAGAAATGTCTTTCTCAATCATTAGTGCTCTTGCACAATCAACAATGGATCTATTCCTTCTTTCTTCTATACTATTTTATTATGATGTCCTCAATGTAGACATTTATCTCTTTATTCCATGTTCATTGCAGAAGAGTCTAAACTCGTCAGAAGTAAACTCTCCTCCTCTATCAAATCTCAGACAGTTCAATTGATTTCCAATCTCCTTTTTAGCTCTAGTCTTATACCACTTAAACATTTTCAAAGCAAAAAATCAAAAATCAAACCAAAACATATTTTTGGTGACACGGGATTGCCAACTACGCTAGGATGCTCCTACATCATCATCATGGATTAGCCTCAAGGTTAAGTGAAAGGTTAAAAAATGATAATTAAAGTTGCATACACCTGGATTTGAAAATACTGAAAGGCCAAGTTGTTATTCCCTAGAAAATGTATGATGCAAGAAATAAAATTTGAATGTGTGAAGTTATTAGATCATGCATACATTTAATGAAGGAACAGGACTACGTGTATTAGAAGCTGATAGGTTTCTTAAATGTTTTCCTATAAAGGGACAAGGATTAACTTAATTACAACAAATCTGAATTACAAATTAAAGGGATGGGTAAATAGCGATAGTTTTTTATCCTTGGAATGAGAATCCACATCAAGTGATGCAACCAAATTTATTGGATGCGGAGGAAGATCAACAAGATTTGCTTAATATCTTAATAGTTGCTGCTTGGGAGCTTAAGACTAGTTATGCAGCATATGAAAGTGACATGTTTGAGTTGGAAGCAGAGAAAGACCAGGCAGAGTTGCATGACCTAGTTTAAGAAGCCCAGATGAATGATAATGGCTGGATCCCTGATGACCTTGAAGATGAACTGTTGGACAAGATAAGGGTCATTCAACTAAATGGACCTCATTTTCTATGAAATTTTTGCAGGACAGTTATTACTGCTAAAATAAGGGTTATAGTTAAGAACACACATTTTTTAACGGTCCCAATCTTGTTGCATCCCTTCGTGCTGTATAAAAGGGATACCAAGACCGTATATAAAGAAAAAGGGGATAGATAGACATAAAATTACAGTGATGATAGTACTGTAGGTAGATAATATGTATGGACGGTGACTCCAACCAAATTGTGAATCAATTGTATTCACTTTTTTTATTAATACAAAGAAAACATGTTTTATGTCCAAGAATGAGGAAGTAAGCTCATTTTTTTCTTTGATTGAATTGGTCCTTTGCAGTTTTAGTTTCAAGAATTTCTTCTTTACTCTTAGATTTCAGAGACTTGAAGTTTTAAATATTGGTTTTTGAGTATCAAGGGTTGTATACAAATCTCTCATCTATACAATTCCTTCTCTAATTGGTTTCCTTCCAAGGAATTAAATTCATTTAGACTAAAATAAATATTATAACCAATTCATCCTTAATGTCATGGAGGAGGGAATCTAAAGTTGAATTGTAGAGTGTACATGGGGGTTCAAACAAAGCTTGACTACATTCCACCTAATTAGTTGGATAAGGGACTGGCATGTGTATTTCCTCAAAGAGGGTTCTTTTACATTGCAAGAGTATTTTAGTTCTTTCATTTTATCCATATGTATTTGAAACTCTCAGTGCATAATCTCACATATAAAACATTCTTTATATACAAAAATTTTATTTACAAAGCATTCAAACACAAGTAAGAAGTAAATACTCTTATTCTGATTAACCTTAAGGAACATTTTCTATCCTAAGAGATCAAGGAAGTTAAAATTCTCTATAAAAAGAACCTTTGTTTTTGGGGTGAGGGTTTACCCGCCTAGGTTTAGTGATGCCCAAAGTGCGAGGGAATTAGATGATTCTTGTTCGTTGGCCAAGACTGGTTGAATCAATCCTATAGGAGAATTGGAAAAGCTCTTGGATTTCCAATCTGCGGTTTTGGAAACCAAGAGATTGGTGACTTTGTTAGGAAATTATTCATAAGAACATTAATGAAGTTTACCTAGAAGCTCTGGTACTAATTTTCTGAAGATCTGATTATTCAATTTTTCCTATTTGAGTCACACAACAAATTGGAGAATCTGCTAAGGATTGTTCATAAGTTTTCAAGAATCTTTGGTGACATAATAGACTCTACTGGAGATAAGAACTCAGAACAACAAATAACATTTCCTCGAAAAGAGGTGGCAACTCTATTTTAAAATATTTGAATCAGTGACTGTACTGAGGGTGAAGATCCAGAAGGAGATGAAAATTTTCTCTTTTGAAAGAAGCATCAATTCTATTTCAAAATGTATCAAAATAAATAAACATTTCAAAGAAAACCATTTATTCCAGATTAGATCAGACCATTGGATCTCAGAAGATTTCAATGCATACCTAATAAGTTATTCCCTAAGCTTTCACAACTTGTACCGAAGTTTCATGGAGAATATGATGAATCGATACTTGAGCATTTGGATGCATTTTATACATTCATAGATGATCATGAAATTAATACACAGGATCAGGTGATGAAATTTTTTGTCATAACAGTGAAGGATAATGTGAGAGAAGAGTATGAATTATTATCTAGACATGGAGTATCTCATCATGGAATTGGTTTGAGAAATGGTTTCTTGATGTGTTTCATGATGTAGGTGAGGAAGAAGAGAACGTGTTCTATGAACTGGAATAAATTCAGGATTATACTATGGACGAAGACTCTTACATGTCTCCCTTGGGTGCATTTTTCTGTTTGAAAAGATATGGAGGTGAATCTTTAGCATATTGTTTGGTAAGGATGGTGAACATTTATCAAGAAATACCTTTAGACATTATGCATTTATGCAAGGAATTAATAAATAAAATGTGTGAATTGGGAATCTCACCAGGTGATCCTTCTATAAAAATTCTTGTGTATATATTAAAAGAAGATGATGAATACAAGGAAAAATACACAAAAGTGAAACAAAACCCTAATGAAATTCTAGATTCAGATGAAGAAGAAATTTTGGATCAGGTTGAAGAAAAGTTTGTTGTTGATGAGACTAATATGGAAATAAACTATAGGGAATGTAAAAATGAGGAAGAGAATTCTCTTGGTACAGAAGAAATTTCATACTTGTTAGATTCAGAATATGAAAAATATATTCAGAAAGATGGGCAAAAAAATTGTTGTCCAAATAAATTTGTCAATGATTCAACATATATTCAAGAGGTATCAGATAAAAAAAATGATGGTAAAGAATTGCATACCATTTGTGAGTGGGATAAAAATTTAGCAGAAAAGACTAATGAAGATATTATTTGTGTAAATAAAATGAGTGATAGTTCCTAGGAAAATGATACATTGGACACATATATACATTCTTCTGAATATGATAGGAGAGGTGTGTATGGAAGTAATTTTGAAGATTCTTTGAATCTCCTATATAAGTAATCTCCAAAGGAATGTGAAGAAAATTTTCCCAAATATGAATCATTTTTTAATCCATTCTGAAAACTAGAATTACATCTAGAATATAGAGATAAAATAGAAGTGTATATAGTACATGTACACGGAAAACTCTCAAGAGATGACCCTGATAAAAATAGTTACCATGTTGAAAAAGCACATGATGATACTCAAGAAGATGATGCATTTAATGAAATTATACGTTATGATCAGCATATAGGAGAAATACATATAAGAATGACCTCAAAAAAATTTCAAATCCATTATATGATGAGACAATGGAAAAGGATCATACAAACTATTGTGATGATTTTTTCAAAGGTGATTTCTCTAAATACTTAAATCCATTATATGAAAAAGGTCAAGCATCTTTCAGATGGTAGGGTTAGTATACTAAGTTTTGAGAATGAACATTACAACATGGAGAGTATGATATCATCATCAATGGAAGAGACCAAAGGAGTAGGTAATGTTTCAAATTTTGAAACCATGGAAATTTCAAACAGACACATTGATATGAGAGTTTTAGACATGTGTAAAGAGGAAGATGATCTTGGGGAAAAATCTAATCTCATAGAAGAGAATGTGATTTTGCAGGATTATTTTGATCAGAATAATGAATTCATTGATTTCTAGTGACCCATGGGTTTTAGTCCTTTTTGTGATATAATCAATGATTATGGAACTCATTTTGGAGATATCTTTAAGTCAAGGATAAGTATATCTATGTATAAAAGAGAAGTTGATAACAAAATATATCATATTGAATATATTTTTGCATTGTATGGCAAGACAGGAAACTACAAGGGGCATGGATTTCTCTTGTAGATCATTAGAGAATGTAATAGTAATAATTATAGATGGATAAGAGAAAGTGTTTGTTGGAAAGTGATTTTTTTGGTATGTCATGAGACACTTAATGGTTATCATTTATGGAAACACACCTGATAGTATGAACAAGATAAGTACAGTTTTGATGATTCAAATCTGAAATTGACTAAGTATATAAACATATTTACAGAGTATAACAATATTTTTTTGGACAGCGAAGATCGAGTATGACGCTTGATGAAGAGAAATCTTAGAGGAAGATACTATGGAGTTTGTATGACCTCCACCTAAGATCCTTTTGGTTTTGGTGATTATTACAGAGAATTAGAGTGATTTGATGACATGCGAAGATAATAGAACAGTGGAATAGAGCAATTGAACAGTCGCGATGATTAAGGGAGTATGACGTGAACTCCTAGCCTGCTAAGTTGGATTATGATTGTGGATAACCTACATTTTGGTTATGTAAGAGAACCGACTTTATATTTACTCTTTACATTATTAATTCTATTTTGTAATAGAGATCTGACTAAGTGATAATGAATAAGAGAGCCGACTAGATGATGAAAATGATATATATGTGAAGAACATTTTGAAAATCAAAGATATGTAAGGATGTGAATGAGATATCTGATAGCAGATGCGAGGGAAGAGGTTGACAGAGATTATTGAAGAGCTACAAATGGAACTATCTAAGCATTGAATATGTTGGTTTTGTTCATTACTAAGAGCACTTTGTAACAGAAGTATTGATTGTAAGAGTTGTAAGCTCAGTGTACCCCTAAAAGGGTGTTGTATACCTTTAACAAGGTTGTTATTCCTTTAAAAAGGAAATGTACTATGTAATATTCAACTCCTAATAGGGCTAGGTCTCCTAACAGGGAGATTATACTTTAGTGCATGTTTGTGGGTACCATCCCCACCAGGTTTTTTCCTTGGCTAGGGTTTCCTCGACAACAAATCATGGTATAATGAGTTATGTGTTATTTTCTTATGTTCTTTTCATTTCAGCAATCATATGGTTTAAGTGGAATTGGTTTAAGTTTTATTTAAAGTGTTGTAATATTGATTCACCCCCCCTCTCAGTATTACTTGATCCTCACAATTGGTATCAGAGTTGTTGGCCCTTGAAAAAAAAGTTTAAAAACTTAAGGGAGATCAAGATGGATTCAGTAAGTTTGGAAGAAAACTTTGAAGCGACACTTGAAGACCTTGATAAAGAAAAGAAGAGAATGGTGACTTGAGATTTAATCTAAGAAGAGCTGAGGGATTCATTAAGAAACTGAAAGATCAACTTGAACTTTCCAGAAGTTAGAGACAGGATCTTATGGTTCAGATAAAAGAAGATTCAGACAATGATAATTCAGATCAGATAAAGCAACTTGAACAAGAGAATGATACTCTAAATCTTAATAATGAAACAATGGCTAAAGAGATTCAACAAGAAAAGGATGCTAAAAACAAGATTGAAGAAGCTTTAAAGGATGCTAATACTCTAATGGGACAAATGAAGAATGAGCTTGGCCATTACAAGAACAAGTATCTAGAATTGGATAAATATAATCAAATCATAAAAGGTGAACTTGTTGAGACAAAGAAACATAGTGAGAGACTTCACATGAGCAGTGACTTGGTTGATGAACAAAGAGATAGATAGAAGCCTAAAGGAGATATGACTGGTGTTGGCTTCAATGAAGCTGAATTCTCTAAGATTCAAGAAGAGAAACCTGATGCGAAGACTGATGAAGAAAAACCTATTCTTGAAGAACCTAGAGAACTGATCAGACCTTTTCAGAGGAAGATGTTTTGGTTGTAACAAGTTTGGACACATGAAGAAAGATTGCAGAGGTAATTCCCCTTTCAAAACTTTTTCTGGTTATTTTTTAATTGCCATGCATATGGGCACAAGAAAGTAGAATGCAGGAAACCTGATCAATCTAGATATAGACAAGATAACATCATAGGAGAAGCAGAATTTAAACCCACATGTTAAAAATGTAATAACCTTGGGCACATTGAAAAGTACTATAAGTTACAAGTAAGTCATAATAGACCTCCTCCTATATGCTACAAATGCAACAATCCAGGGTATATAGTGAAGTTTTGCAGATACAATAGAAAAGTCAACAGAAGAGTATCACGTCCTATGAATACAAAGAGTAATGATGGTGATACTAGTAAGAGTTGCAGATTACAAAACTGAATTTGAAAACTGTTTCAAGAAAGAAGAAGATAATAGTAGTGGTAAAGTATGGAAATTCAAAGAGTCAAGTGAGATATTGGTTCAGGGAGAGACAGTAGATGCTATTGGATCTTCGCCTGATGTGAACACATCAAGCTAAGTGGTTGATCATGGCCTTAGGAGGAGCATTGGATGAATATATCAAAATATATCCAGCCCTTGATTTTGAGGAGTAAGCTTCAGCGAGCTTAGTTATGATATGTGCAGACATCATAGAACTTATATGTGAGAGTGCCACATCAAACAATGCATATTCTGTGATCGCGGGATTTGAGATTGACTAGACAAAGTATGAAGTTGTGTATTGGGTAATGTGCATTTTACACTTAATGGTGAATAAAGGAAATTTGAGATACCTATTTCTTCACCATTTGAAGAGCAGCGACCTAAGAAAATAAGAGATCAGAGAGTATTAGACTATCTAACAGATATATTACGTGATCAATCGAAGCGAGAATTCAAAATTCAGCGCGATTAAGGTATTTACATCATCTACTCATACAGAATTTATGGATGCACCTTTGATTTATGATGTTTTAGATCGACCTAGATACAAATTCAAGAAATATCCATTTAAGTCTTGTGAAGGCAACCCTGAAGGAGCATTTTCCCAGACACTGCACACCATCTTGCAAGTAGAGGATATTAGGGCTTACATTCATTGCAGGTATGATGTATTGGGTGTTGATGAGATTTCTACTAAAATGGAATATATGACTAATGATGGTAAAATTAAGGATGAATTCAACGAAGATGAATGGTTCAAAATCTTACTTAGTAGAGTTCATGATCAATTCATCTAGATAGGAGAGAAACCTGTAAAGATCTGTAGTTAGTTGATTCATGATATAACTGGGTTAGACAACACTGGAGTTATCCCTATGGCAGAGAATTACATAAAGAAATAATTTGAAACCCTAACACATTCTAAATGGGACAGAAGAGCTATGACAGTGAATGTTATTTTCTAGCGGGATGTTAAATTGTTTACGATGATACTTGGATACAAATTTTACTATAATAGTATACCTAATTTATTTTCATCAAGATTCATTATGATGGCTTACAGGATGGTAAAGTAAAACACTACATATAACCTATGCGAGGTTCTCGCACACCATTTTCTGGAGAATGTAAAGCTAGTCGAGAAGGATAAATCTAAGACCTTTAGATTTGGCTCACTTCTAGTTCATATGTATATCCACATTGGGCACAAGTTCCCTGGCATGCACCCTAGAGCATGGAATGATAGCATACCCACTAGTATTCAGATTTCACAAAGCTACCAAAGACAAAACAACACATGGGTTGATGGAGAATTGTTTAGCATGATCAAGATTCTTCAGAGGAAAATGAAAGAGAGATTCAGAATTCATGAAGAGTTAGTTGAGAAATTTAAGGATACAATATATTTCATGGTTGAAACTGTTTGTGTATGTTTTGAGGCTATTGTACCAAGAAAGAAATGGTGTTATCCCATGGGTTATGAAGTCAGTTCAGAAGTTCTGGTTATGCAAATTGAACGTGTCTTGGCATTTGAAGTTGATACATCTAAGGAGAGATGGGGCACATATGAAAAGAAATTAGCTAAATTCAGAGAAGAATATACTAGAGGCTTAAGAAATAGAAGAGTGGAGAATATAGTGGATGATTGTGTAGCTAAGGCAGGTATTAGTAAAGAAGAGATAAGAAAAGTAAGGAAGAAGATAGAAGAGAGATCTTCTGGGTTGGCAAGTACTGCTATTGCAGCCCTTCCACCTCTAGAGATTGAGTAGATAGTTAGTCCTACTTCTATTATTATTGATGTAACAAGACCCTCGCCACCATAGAAGGCTTCGTGGGCAGAAAATATTGTTCCTCGGGGAAACACTAGGTCCACTAAGCTGGAATCACCTCCTAAGAAGCAAAGGACTGAAGAAGTAGAAGAAAATAAAGTTGAGAAAGAGACCAAAAGTGATAAATAGGTATGGAAGCCTGATATAAAGATGTTAGAGAAGAGAGCTATTGAGAAAGGAAAGCTTGTTTCAATGAACAAATATTATGATAGGTATGAAGAATCTAACAAACTAGAGATTGAGGACATAGTAATAAACCATTTACTTGTTTTGAAAAATAATCTATTAGAGATAGAAGGCAGTATACCTAAGGAATTGTATAGAAAATAGGAAATTAAAAAACAACTTGCACTTATTGAATGTGAGGCTATAAGAAATCAAGATATTGAGGATACATTGCCAGTAGTTTCAGTACATGAGAGAGAAAGAATATTGGGAGCACTCAAACCCTTGTTAAGAACCAAAGCAAGATTAGTGAAAAGTATGGGCAGGAAATATGAAGAAGTTATAGAAGAGACTTAGAAGATATTAGATCACATACTTATGAGTAGTATTCCTGAGAATACTCCACCTCCTAAACCTAATATTCCTACACCTCTAGGAATTGGCGAGATCTCTAAGACAGTTGAGGTAAGTGTTGAGAAGAGCGAAGATATCATGCAACCAGATTTCTATGTTTCTAGTGTTCTTGTGACCCTTGACACTTCACTTGAAAAGAAAGATCCATTTGAAGGAAACATCAAAAATACAATGGTTTAAGAAGAAGAACATAAAGAGGAATAACATAAAGAGGAAGAACAGAAAAAGGTAGAGAAGAAAGAAGAAGAGGCAAGAGTTGAAGTAAAAACTAAAATTGACACATATACTATTCTATTGTTGGCAAGTAAAGATAAATCTAAAAGCACAGATGTTGATCTAGCATGAATGAGGATGAACAAATGAGGCTATCCTTCATTGCATTATCAAAGGCAAAACAAAGATCTAAGCAGAAAGGTGATAAGAAGACTAAGGTAATGACTAGGGAAATTGATACTGTGATTAAACTGCTTCCAGTACCTATTGTTTTTCAAATTAAAGATGAAGTAGAGAACCTAAAATTGGCACTATACAATTTTGATGGTCACTATGAGTCCTTAGTGAAGATTGCTGAAGAGAAGACAGAGAAAATTTATTTAGAAAAGAAATTGATGGAAGTATGCCAGTCTATTTCATGGGACTTGGGAATTCTAAGATCAGCTACATCAATGGCCAGAAGTTGTGTCACACATGGAAGGATGTTATACAGCTACTGTATGAACCCTATCAAACACATTCAAAATATTGAAGACATTATTGCAAAGGATAGGACAACTCTGAACAATGTTATGGATAGTTGTGAGACCTCCTCACAATCTGTAATGGAGATGGATATAGAGGTAAGTAAGATTCTTGATAAGTTGAATGTATTGGATATGGAGAAAGGGAGAGTAATGATAAGACTTGGTTTTCTGAAGAGCCTAATCACTCCTAAGCTATCAATTCTTGAAGTTCATCTATCTGACATAGAGAAGACTGCAGAATCATTGACAAACTCTATGCCCATAGATTTAAAAGCAGAGACATCATCCTATGCACTGAATGGACTAATTCATGTTAGTTAGTTATTGGTAGAGTCATGGAATGCAAAAGTGAATATCTTGGAAGATTCCTTTTGAGATATTCTGAAACTGGTGAGAAAGCACTAATTCTACATTCTTGTAAATTTTGGATGCACCTTTGCCATTGTTGTTAAATGGGGAGAGAGAGAAGAGAAAAATGAGAGAAGTAGTAGAGAAGAGAACAATTTTGTGTTGGAACACTTAGTCATTTTTTGATAAGTGTTGCCATCAATGCCAAAGGGAGAGATTGTTGGAAAGTGATGTTTTGGGTATGTCATGAGACACTTAATGGTTGTCATTTATGGAAACACGTCTGATAGTATGATCGAGATAAGCACAATTTTGATGATTCAGTTCTAAAATTGACTAAGTATAGAAACAGATTTATAGAGTGTAACAATATTGTTTTGGAAACCCAAGATCGAGTATGATGTTTAATGAAGAGAGAGATTAGAGGAAGATACTATGGAGTATGTATGACCTCCACCTAAGATTTATTTGGTTTTGGTGATGATTACAAAGAGTTATAGTGATTTGATGACATGCGAAGACCGCAGAACAGTGGAACAAAGCAGTTGAACAGTTGCAATGATTAAGGGAGTATGACATGGACTCCTAGCATGCTAAGTTGGATTATGATTTTGGATAACTTATATTTTGGTTATGTAAGAGCGCTGACTTTTTATTTACTCTTTACATTATTGATTCTATTTTGTAATAGAGAGCCGACTAAGTGATAATGAATAAGAGAGACGACTAGATGATGATATATATATATATATATGAAGAACATTTTGAAAAGTGAAGATATGTAAGAATGTGAATGAGATATCTTATATCAGATGCGAGAGAAGAGGTTGACATAGATTATTTAAGAACTACAACTGGAACTATCTAAGCATTGAAGATGTTGGTTTTTTTTCATTACTGAAAACACTTTGTAATAGAACTATTGATTGTAAGAGTTGTAAGATCAATGTACCCCTAACAGGGTGTTGTATACCTTTAACAGGGTTGTTATTTGTTTAACAAGTAAATGTACTATGTAATATTCAGCTCCTAATAAGGCTATGCCTCCTAATAGGTATATTATACTTTAGTGCATGTTTGTGGGTACCATCCCCAAGGGGGTTTTCCCTTGGCCAAGGTTTCCTCGACTAATGAGTTGTGTGTTATTTTCTTATGTTCTTTTCATTTCAGCAATCATATGGTTTATGTGGAATTGGTTTAGGTTTTATTTAAAGTGTTCTAATACTGATTCACCCCCTCTCCCCCTCTCAGTATTACTTAATCCTAACAGTGTCAACATATTTTATCAAACATATCTCAGTATTATTTTTAGATTGATGTCAATGGAATGTGATGAAAGTAAGATTTTTGATAGAGGAAAGTATTTCATTTGTATTTTGGTCGCCTGGGGCTACCAAATTATATATGATGTGATTTCTATATAGTGAATCTATAACCCAATTTATTGGCACTTGGTCTGCTTCTTCCAGAGATAACTGAATTCTCGCTATACTCACAAGGAGCATACGTCCCTAGAAAGAGCCACTGTTGGGTCACTCTAAAATTTTGCATCCTTGGGTATAAAGCCATATAGATATCAAGAGAAAAAGCATATTGAGGTGGTCAAAGTATGAAATCTCTTTGGAAATAAGAAGAAGGGATCATTTTCGCTACTTTGCAGGTGATGAGATTGGAAGTTGCGAAATGGCAAAATTTTGCATCAGCACCAAGGTGGAAAACAAAGGTTGCGAGATAGAAATTTTTTGCTATTTTGTAGTCAATATCAAATAGGATAGAAAAACGGCATTTTTTTTCTATTTCGCGGAGGACATATTAGTGGCTAGAAAAATGGCAAAAAGTCAGTATTAAATAAAAAGTTGGCTGAATTAATAGTTGAAGTGTGCTAACAAACTTTTCACACACCTGAAGTATCTCATAAGTGATATTAGAACTGAATGGGATTAATTTGATTGATTATTAATAAGGTGAAGTGATATTGCTCAAATTTTTAAATACATTAAAGATCAAAATTGACCAGAAGTACAAGGTTGAAAAGACCACTTTCATTAAAATAACACGATCTTGGAAAAGATAAAGAATCTGATCAAAGATATGAAATTAAATACAAGAGGTTGTGATGCATCATAGATTAGCCTCAAGGTTAAGTGAAAGGTTAAAAAACAATGATTGAAGTTCCATACACCTGGATTTGAAAATACTGAAAGGACAAGTTGTTATTCCCTAGAGAATGTATGTTGAAAGAAATAAAATTCAAATGTGTGAAGTTATTAGATCATGCCTGCATTTAATGAAGGAACATGACTACGTGTACCAGAAGCTGATAGGTTTCTTAAACATTTTTCTGTAAAGGGACAAGGATTAACTTAATCATAGAAAATCTGAATTACAAATTAAAGGGATGGTTTACCGACAATTTTCGATCCTTGGAATGAGAATTCACATTAAGTGATGCAGCCAAATTTTTTGGATGCGGAGGAAGATCAACAAGATTTTCTTAGTAGATTAATGGTTACTACTTGGGAGCTTAAGACTAGTTATGCAGCATATGAAAGTGACATGTTTGAACTAGAAGTAGGGTAAGATCGGGAAGAGTTGCATGACCTAGTTCCAAAAATTTAGATGAATGATAATAATTGGATCCCTTACGACCTTGAAGATGAACTTTTGGACATGCTCAGGGTTAGTCAACTAAATGGACCTCATTTTCCATGAATTTTGTGTAGGAAAAATATTACTAGTAAAAGTAGGGTTATAGTTTAGAAAACACATTTTGTAATGGTCCCAAGCTTGTTGCATCCCTTTGTGTTCTATAAAAGGGATACCAAGACCATATATAAAAAAAAGGGGATAGATAGACATAATATTATAGTACTGTAGGTAGATAATATGTATGAACAGTGAATGCATCTTAAACGAAAATCAATTGTATTCATTTTTTTATTAATACAAAGAAAAATTATTTTCTATCCAAGATTGAGGAAGTAAGTTCATTTTTTTCTTTGATTGAATTCGTCCTTTGCAGTTTTAGTTTCAGGAATTTCTACTTTACTGTTAGATGTCAAAAAATTGAAGTTCTAAATATTGGTTTTTGAGTATCAAGTGTTGTATATGAATCTCTCATCTATACAATTCCTTGTCTAATTGGCTTTCTTCCAAGGAATTAAATTTATTTAGACTAAAATAAATATTATAACCAATTCATCCTTGATGTCATTGAGGAGGGAATATAAAGTTGAATTGCAGAGTGTACATGAGGGTTCAAACAAAGCTTGACTACATTCCACCCAATTAGTTGGATAACGGACTGGTCTATGTATTTCCTCAAAGAGGTTTTTTTTTACATTCCAAGAGCATTTTTGTTCATTAATTTTATCATATGTATTTGAAACTCTCAATGCATAATCTCATATATAAAATATTCTTTGCATACAACAATTTTATTTGCAAAGAATTCAAACACAAGTAAGAAGTAAATACTCTTATTTTGATCAACCTCAAGGAACATTTTCCATCCTAAGAGATCAAGGAAGTTTAAATTCTCTATAGAAAGTACCTTTGTGTTTGGGGTGAGGGTTTCCCACCTAGGTTTAGTGAAGCCTCAAGTGCGGGGGGATTAGATTATTCATGTTCGTTGGCCAAGACTGATTTAAGAAATCCTATTTGAGAATTGGAAAAGCTCTTAGATTTCCAATCTATGGTTTTGGGAACCAATAATTTCTACCCTTTATTTTTGCACATGTATGTCTCCACTATAGATTAGCTTCAACTATTCCCAAACATCAAAGACAGTCTCAAGTCCATGAATGTCAACATACTCAATATTAGACAAGGTACTTACAATTTCTTCCAGTGTGTGTTTTTTCTCTTGTTGCTCCTTCAATTGATCTGCATTAAGAGGACTATTAAGTATTGTATATTTTTTTACTATATGATCCCAGAAGTGTGGCCTCGTGCCTTTCAAATAGATCTTCATCATGTTGCTCCATATTGTGTAGTTGTCTCTTGTAAACTTAGGACCTTCCTTCTTCATCATTAGATCTTTTCCTCAAGCTAAATTAAGCTTTACCAAAAGAGGACCTATGCTCTTATACCAATTGTTAATACTATAAGGTCCAATATTACTGAGAGGGGGGGTGAATCAGTAATCAATCATTTCTAAAACTTTTCACAATTCATTCAAAACATTAACATCGTGCATCATCTTAAACCTTATGCAATAATAAACAAAGTGCGCAAATAACCATCCAAACATGCAACACAAGGACACCAATAATTTTATCATGGGAACCCTAACTAAGGGTGAAAACCATGGTGTGTATTAGTACCCACAAACATTTTCACTCTTCTTAAATGTGCCCTGCTAAAGGCCTAGCCCTGTTAGGAGCTTTCAATGATGCCTTGTTAGGAGAAGACCCTGCTAGGAGTCACCCGGTTAAGGGATTTACCTCTGGACCTATTAGGATCTTTACCTTGTTAGGAGTAACCTTGTTAAAGGATTTAAACCCTAGCTAAAGAGTCACCTTGTTAAAGGATTTACAAATCAGACCTGTTAAAGTCTACCCAGTAAAGGTATTTTCTTGAGAACCTATTAGGATTCAAAAAGTAAACTAGTCTTGGTGTAGCACATGCTCCTCTTGTTCAGATCCAATTAAGCATAATATTTATTCTTCTTGTAGACAATCTTCTCTCTTCACTCGACTACACTTTGGCATCCACAGTCTACACTTGCATAAAGAAATGATTTACATATATATAAATTACATGATCATTATGGTATTCAACCATCTTACAAAATGTATTACAAGCTTCCCTACTTGATCCTTGAACCCTAAAATGTGTTACTAGTCTAGAACACTCGCTAACAAGCTCAGGTCAGCCATAAGATTCATCGTACATTGATTTGAATCAAGAATAGTCAATACTTTTTTACTTCTTCAACATGCTTCAAAAACTTGATTAAATCATATCACCTTGAGTAATGCAATATAAATTCATCATTAAAAATATATTATGCCACATCACATTATCACTACACACCGATCTAACACCAACTACTCAAACCAATTCAAACATTTTTCTATTAGGCACGTAATGATCTTTTGTCAACTAAAATTATGCCTCTCCATACTCCAATCCTTTTTTTATCATAGTATCAATAACATATCCTAGTCAAGATAATCATATCATGACCGTAACACTTGAATCCATACCGATTTGATAGAACAATCAAATCATTCATTGTGTATCATTGTATGTTCTATTGTCTGCCCTGATGCTCTTCAATCAATCATAACTCACTCCATTTGTGTTCCCATCATACACGATCATATACAGAGTGCATCTAGAGACATCCTTGAGTCTCCAACCATGATCACACTCTTCGATTCCTACTGAAACACAAAATTCACCTGCATAAACACTTAGCAGGTCATTAAGAACACTGTCCACAAATACAACTCCAAGTTGACATCAATGAAAACACAATAACTAATCTTCCTATCATCAAACTTGTACCAAGAAACACTCAACAATATTTGCATCATTCATGCCAACATTGTATTCATTTCAATAAAAAAATTGGTTATTTTTTACCTTCTTGTTGTCCCCCCCATTTACATACGCATATCTAACAGAGACTCTTAATATTTTGACATTTAGCGTAGTCTGTGGAATAGAGAATTTCCATAGTATTAATGGGGACCTTTGTATCTTTTAATTCATGATAAGCACATGACAGATGGTAGAGAACAACACTTAAGAAAACTTGACCGAAGAAGATCTATTAGAAATTATTTCAGATTAATTATATATGATAGACATAGTCCATTAGGAGTCAACAAAACAAACTACTCATAATCGTACGCACATTAAAGAATTATAAGTATAACATAGTTAACATTAAAATCTATTATAATATTAAATTTATCATTAGACATCATGAACTTATATATTAAACTCAAACACATTGCCTTGAGGAGTTAGATTTTTCATTGATATAAGTCTTCAAAATTACTTATGATTTAGAATACTTTTTCTAAATCTTAATCCAAGACTAATATTCAAGGTGGCCTAAAAAGATATGTATGTAATTCACCAAATTGACCATTGTTTTAATTTCATAATAAACTATATGTTCATCAATGTCAATAAAAGATGAACTAAATGTTGTGTATATACTTTGTCTCACTCTACCATTATTTTAATATCTATAACTTGTAACAATTTTATCATAAATTTTTACACTGTATACAATTCCCCAAGGAATTAGATTTAACACACACAACTACTTAGTTACCAAAAATGTCCAACTTCTATAAAAACCACAACCCTAATCTCCACCGCTATTCTGTAGAATCTCCTTCCATCTATCCTTCAAGTAAAATATGTTCTTCTTCCTTTCAATCCACCCAACTCTCGATTCAAAGGGAATATAGCTTCCCTTATAAACATTGAACAGGAAGATGAATCCATGTTCAACTATGAAGATCTCATTTGCAACTATCAGTGGTTGTTTCAAATACCATTATTCTATCTAACTTATTGTCTTTTTAGTTTCAAGTAATTCTAGTTTATCCCACAAATACATGTTGGAAAGAACTAGACTTGTGGTGAATCTACCAAAATTGAAGATAAACAAACCAAAATTAAGAGCAGACATGATGCTCCTACATCAGACTCCCTAGGCAAGAAATAAATCATGAGCTCTTGCTCATGAAGATAACAATATTCAATCCTTCACTTTCTTTTTTTGCTTCTTCCAATTGGCTTATCTTTGCAACCCATGTTGTGTTCCCTCTAGATGTGCTTTATTCTTTCTTTTTTTTCTTTTGAGCTTCTCATCTGCATTCATTCTCTCCACTTTCTCATCTGCATTCATTCTCTCCACTTTCTACTTATAACCCTGTCTTTGAGCTTTGTCAACTTCAGACTTCCATAATTTTACCTCATCATTATTCATCCACTTTTCCTTTTGTCCAACAACATTAAAATCCTTAAATAAATCTAAAATCGCACCCTTCTTGGTTGAATCTATGCCTTTCATCTCAACGGAAATCTCCTTCACCAAATATTTACTCTCTCCCTCAAGATGTTCTTTCAAATGAAATAGAGCCTCCATTTACACATTCTCCTTCACAAACACTAATTTTCCCATATCTTCGTTATTTTTCTCATGTTCTGAAACAAAAGCATGAATAGAATTTTTTGGGCTCTGAATATTTTTGAACATTAACTTTCAACCAATCTTTAAAATGACCAAAGTCTCAAGTTTCCAACCTCAAATAATTAAAAGTTTCAACATTTTCTTCCACTTAGTAATCTTCTTTATTTTCTTCATTTTTCGTGGCTACAACTTCCTCCACTGCTACACTATCTACTTCCTATTTTCTATTGCATGAAATCCAAACTTGAATAGAGAAACAAATCCTTTCCAATGCATCCACTCTTCTTGCAGTCATCTCCAAAATCTCATGGAGTTTTCTTTTCTCCACTACATCCCCATACTCATCCCAAAATGGAATTTTTATGGTTCTTCTTACACAAATTGTCATTCTTCTTTCTACTATAAATTTATGTTCTCACAATCATGTTCAATCTTTTGTGCCCCTTTTGTATTCATTTTTTGCAGCCCTATCTCTCAATTTTTTGGGACTCTCTCTTACCAAAAATAATCATTTTGAGCTCTTCTCGACGAATCACTTCACTCTTTACTCATGCCCACTGGTACTGGTTCCTGACTGCCTCATGCTCAGTGATCTATCAATACGCTCAGGAATATAGGCATAGAATACCACTTGATGACACCAAGCGACACACATACTCTTTGATCCTAATAGAGAAAAAAAAATTCTTGATAACCAAAGACGAAAAACCAAGAGAAAAGAATAATAAGAATAATGATAGGAATTTCAATTTGAAATTAGAGGTATTTTTAATAAAACATTCATTTTTCAAAATGATATGAACAGAATGCATAGAATTGGAACGATAGAGGAACAATGTCAGAATCTATTTCTAACCATCTTCAATCATACATGGACAAAGCTTTTGCAATTCCATTATAATTTTTGTTTCCTCACTCCACATAACAAACTTGGAAAGACTCAATGCCCTCTCGACCCATAGATATGTTAAAGATCTAATGAAGTACCTGAGTCCACCGTCGGTGGATGTGTCTCACCATACGGAAAGACCACCATACGGTGGAGGCAATCTCACCGTGCGGTGAGGAGATGAATCGCAGTCAGTGAACAATATCGGCGTATGGAAAGACTCCCAGAGGTATTATTATTGAATGGAAAGATTACTCTCGACAGAGGTATTATCACCGTATGGCAAGACCACTCCTGGAGGCATTATCACCGTATGACAAGACCACTCCCGGAGGTATTATCACTGTATGGAAAGACCACTCCTGGAGGTATTATCACCATACGACAAGACCACTCTCGGAGGCATTATCACCGTATGGCAAGACCTCTCTTGACGGAGGCAAAATTGCCGAAGGGAGAAATCAATACCGACGGAGGAAAAATTGCCGAAGGGAGAAATGGCAAGATCTGACAAACGGTTGGCAAACCGTTTTGCCGGTAACTGTTTGTGTACTGAATTCTAAAATGATTTGCAGTATGTTTTAATGTCTACAAGAATTTGTTTTAAGAAAGTGGTTGAAAAATAAGGTAGATTGTAAAGGCAATCTGAGCCTATAAGAAATCCTGAGTCTTGTATGTAAATTCTTTACGGCAATACAAAAGTTTGCTCGGGGTTTTGAGTGGTGGGTTTTTTCCCGAAAGGGTTTTCCCACGTTATATCTGTGTATCTTGTGTATGGTTTTCCACATGTTTTTAATTTACTTTCATATCTCTATGGCTTAAATTACAGTCGCTTATTTCCCTGGCATTTTTTGGCATTAGGAAAGCGTTTCCACACCGTTGCTTTCTTTACAAGTGGTATCAGAGCCTGGCCAGTTGTGTTATCCTTGTCAGGTAGGGTTTGGTTTTTTGTGCCAATTTTGGTTTCAGTGGGAGTTTGCAAAGTTTTTTTTTATAAGCAGAGATGGCTGGTATGTCAGGAAGAGTGGACATTGAAAAGTTCAATGGCACAAACTTTGAGTTATGGAAACCTAAAGTTGAAGATTTGCTAGTAGATCGAGACCTGTGGTACATTGTGTCTAGCACTAAGCCTATGGGTATGAAACAGGAAGATTGGGATCTATCATATCAGAAGGCCAGAGGACTGATAAGGCTGAGTCTTGCAGATTTGGTTTTATTGAATGTCCATGAAGAAAAATCTGCACATGGGTTGTGGAAGAAGTTGGAAGACATTTATCAAGGAAAGTCCTTGGTAAACAAACTTTTCCTCAGAAAAAAATTATATTCTTTGAAGATGGATGGAGGAACGGCTATGGCCGATCATCTAAACTCATTCAATATGGTGATCACACAGTTGACATCTGTGGGTGTGTCTGTTACTAAAGAAGAGCGTTGCATGTTACTGATGTGCTCACTGCCAAATTCATGGGATCACTTGGTAATGGCCATCGGAAGTACGGCTACCAAGCTTAAAATGGAGGAGGTAGTTGCTTCACTTTTGTCAGAGGAGATGCGAAGGAATTCCTCTAAGGTGGCCAAATAAGCTCTCATTGTACGAGGCAGATCTAAGGATAAAGGTAAGAAAAAGGACACAAAGTCAAAGTCTCAGGAGCGATCTGCCACTCCTGGAAAGAAGTCCAAGGTGAAGTGTTGGAACTATGGGCAGAAAGGTCATTTCTGAAGGGATTGCAAAGAGGAGAAAAATAAAAAGAAGAATTACACTTCCGACACAGAATCTTCTCAAAGTGATGCAAATGCCTTTGTAGCAGCCTTGGCAGTACCTGCGTCGGATGAAGTATGGCTGGTGGACTCAGGAGCATCATTCCACATGATGTCTCATAAAGAGTGGTTCTCAAAGTATGAACCATACAATGGAGGGAAGTTGTTCCTAGTGAGTGATTCCAAACTGGAGATCGTTGGAAGAGGATGAGTCAGAATTCAGTTCCTCAATGGTAGAGTAAAGGGAATTGATGGAGTACTCCATATACCTGGTCTGGCGCGAAACCTACTTTCTGTCAGTAAGTTGAATGATGTCGGAGTCGAGGTAACATTTGTCCATGATGGTTGCAAGATGACTAGGGGTTCTATTGTTTTAGCTAAGGGTGAATGCATTGGAACACTTTATAAGTTAGATGCCAAACCTGTATGCTGTAATAGTGTCTCTGTAAAGTATGATAAAATTAATATGGTAACACATGGTGTAAATGTGATGGAAGTTAAACTTCCTACAGAGAAAACAATGCTCTGGCATCATAGGCTTGGCCATATTGGCGTGAAAGGTTTAAAAACCTTGAAGAATAAAAACCTGGTTGAAGGTTTGGTTGACTGTAACTTTGAATTTGATTTCTGTGAACATTGCATCTATGGAAAGCAAAATCATGTTCAGTTTTATTCTAGTTCTCAAAAATCTTCTGGTTTGTTGGATTATATCCACTCTGATGTATTTGGTCCTGTGGATGTTCTTTCTTTGTCTAAGTCCAGATATTATGTATCATTTATTGATGATTATTCAAGAAGAACATTCATTTATTTTTTGAAGAGTAAATCAGAAGTGTTTAGTCGGTTTAAGGAATTTAAAAGTCTTGTTGAAAATCAAACTGGGAGAAAGATCAAATGCTTAAGGACAGATAACGGTGGTGAATTTTGCAATGCAAATTTTGACAAATTCTGTGTAGATCATGGAATTAAGAGGCATAAGACAACTCCTTATACTCCGCAACAGAATGGAGTAGCGGAAAGGATGAATTGGTCATTGATGGAGAGAGCAAGGAGCATGTTAGGTAGTTCTAGTCTGGAGTAGAAGTTCTGGGCTGAAGCAATGGCTACAGCGTGTTACCTATTAAACCATTCTCCTACGACAGCATTGGTGGACAAAACACCTATGGAAGCATGGTCTGGTAAGAAGCCCTCATGAAGACATTTGCGTGTCTTCAGTTGTGAGGTGTACGCTTATGTACCTGATGTGACTAGGTCAAAGTTAGATAACAAAGCAGTGAAGTGTATCTTCATCGGGTACGGCATTGGTGTGAAGGGATACAAGTTATGGAACCCTCTCACTGAAAAAGTGTTGTACAGCAG
>MU224933.1:6407565-6420208 GCA_018584345.1 Thuja plicata | reverse complement strand
CAGATTCTTGGTTGAACGCCATGAAGGATGAAATGAAATCCCTGGAGAAGAATGGAACCTGGGATCTCGTACCCTTGCCTAAAGGTAGAAAGCCTATGGGTTGTAAGTGGGTATTTAAGAAGAAGTATGGTCTAGATGGCAACATTGACAAGTACAAGGTGACATTGGTTGTGAAGGGGTATTCTCAAAAAGAAGGGATTGATTATGGAGAAATATTTTCTCCTGTAGCTAAGTTGACATCTATAAAATTTTTGGTGTCACTTGCAGCAGCGCATGACTTTGAAATTGAGCAGATGGATGTGACGACGGCATTTCTTCATGGCGATCTTGAAGAAGAGATATATATGTCCCAACCGGAGTACTTTGTAGAAAAAGGTAAAGAGCATCTGGTATGTAAGCTAAAGAAGTCTCTTTATGGTTTGAAACAATCACCCAGAATGTGGTATTAAAAGTATGATACATATGTTTTGTCTTTGGGTTTTACGAGATCTAAATTTGATCATTGTGTGTATTATAAAGCTGAAGGTGATCGGATACTTATAATTTCTCTATATGTTGATGATATGTTGTTCATAGGCAATAGTAAGGAAATGATCTCAGATTTAAAATCTCAACTTTCCTTGAAATTTGAAATGAAAAATTTAGGGCTGGCAAAATTTATTTTGGGGATGGAAATCAGAAGGGATAGGGTTGGCAGGAAAGTTTGGCTCAGCCAGAGCAAGTATATTACCAATGTTCTTGAGGGATTTAATATGAATGATTGCAAGAAACAAGTAGTTCCAATGTTACATGGAACGAAGCTATCCATCAATGATAGTCCAAAATCTCCAGATGAGATTGAAGACATGAAGCAGATACCTTATGCAAGTGTCATTGGTAGTCTCATGTATGCAATGGTCAGTACGAGACCAGACATTGCCCAAGCAGTGGGAGTACTGAGTCAGTTTATTGAAAATCCAAGCAAGTCACATTGGGATGTTGTGAAAAGAATTCTGAGATATTTGAAAGGTACATCACAGTACGCATTGTGTTATCAAGGTGACTCACTTGGCTCAAATAGATTGGTTAGTATTCAAGGTTATGTGGATGTTGATTGGGCTGGGGACATTGACAAAAGAAGATCCACCAATGGATATGTATTCATGGTAAATGGTGGTGCTATCAGTTGGATGAGAAAGCGACGAAGTGTGGTTGCATTTTCGACGACTAAGGCAGAGTATATGGCATCTACTCGTGTGTGTCAAGAAGTAGTTTGGCTTAAGCGTTTGTGTTCAGATGTCGGCTATGATGCAGGAAAAATTACAATTTTTTGTGACAGTCAGAGTGCAATATGTTTGGCAAAGAATCCTACTTTCCATGCTAGGACAAAACACATTGATATACAATATCATTTTGTGTGTGACATGGTTGAAGATGAAAAGGTGAATCTAGAAAATATTGGTACTCTAGAAAAGGTTGCAGATGCATTGACAAAGCCAACAAACACAGCTAAGTTTAGATGGTGCACAAATTCCATGGGGCTTGGTGCCCCTGACACCTGTTAGCCTCGTTGAGTGACTCTGAACTTCGTCAAGTGGGAGATTATTAAAGATCCAATGAAGTACCTGAGTCCACAATCGGTGGATGTGTCTCACCGTATGGCAAGACCACCATACGGTGGACGTAATCTCACCGTGCGGTGAGGAGATGAATCGCATTCGGTGAACAATATCGCCGTACAAAAAGACTCCCAGAGGTATTATTACCAAATGGAAAGATTACTCTCAACAGAGGTATTATCACCATACGAAAAGACCACTCCTGGAGGCATTATCACCGTACGGCAAGACCACTCCCAGAGGCATTATCACCATACGGCAAGACCACTCCTGGAGGTATTATCACTGTACAGCAAGACCACTCTCAGAGGCATTATCATCGTACGTCAAGACCACTCTTGACGGAGGCAAAAGTGCCGAAGGGAGAAATCAATATCGACGAAGGAAAAATTGTCGAAGGGAGAAATGGCAAGATCTGATAGACAGTTGGCAAACCATTTTGCCGGTAACCGTTTGTGTACTGAATTCTGAAATGATTTGCAGTATGTTTTAATGGCTGCAAGAATTTTTTTTAAGAAAGTGGTTGAAAAATAAGGTAGATTGTAAAGGAAATCTGAGCCTGTAAGAAATCCTGAGTCTTGTATGTAAATTCTTTACGGTAATACAAAAGTTTGCTCGGGGTTTTGAGTGGTGGGTTTTTTCCCGAAAGGGTTTTCCCACATTATATCTGTGTATCCTGTGTATGGTTTTCCACATATTTTTAATTTACTTGCATATCTCTATGGCTTAAATTACAGTCACTTATTTCCCTGGCATTTTTTGGCATTAGGAAAGCATTTTCGCACCGTTGCTTTCTTCACAAGATAGAGAAATAATGAACAAGAAACAAAATTACAATTAGTCTTTAAGAACTCCCTGTAATGAGGCTTTTAAATTGTATACAGTTCTCCAAGGAATCATATTTAACACACAAGACTACTCGGCTACCAAAAACTATCCAACTTCCATAAACACCACAACCCTACTCTCCGCCGCTAACCTGCAGAATTTCCTTATGTCTATCCTTTGAGTACAATATGTTCTTCTTCCTTTTAATCCACCCAACTCCCCCTTCAAAGGAAAACTATCTTCCCTTATAACAACCGAACAGGCACATGAATCCATTCAACTACCAAAATCTCATTTGTAACTTTTTTGGTTGTTTCAAATACTAATAGTCTAGTCTATCTGACTTCGTATCTTCGTATTGTCAAGAAGTTTTGCATTATCCCACAAATAAATGGTGTCATGAATTGAATTTGTGATGAATCTACCAAAACTGAAGATAAGAAAACCAAAATTAATAGTAGGCATGATGCTCCTACATCATATATGACTAGTACAAGTATTACTTTTATGAGAATAGAAGCATCTTAGTTGGCAATGACACACTTGGATATGTTAGATTAGGATGCATTATTTGTCATATATTTGACATTGGCACATGTTTCTCATAGGTGGCTAGGGTAACATTATTGATGATGTTCATTCCATGAGTAGCTTAAATAATTGTGGTTTTATAACATGATGTGAAAATTAATTAGTACTTAAGATGAATAGGGTCTTACTATGGATAGTAATAATCATAAGGATGGTTAGAGATTCTTATTTAGAATGTAGAGTATAGTTTAATTTTTTATCTATGGCATCACTTATTTCTATATGATTTGACATAGGAGCTTACTCTTGATACATTTATCGAGACTACTAATGCAAAATTGATCATGGATGAATTGAATGGAGAATGATACTTGGAGCCATACCAACCTTCATCAAGTGAAGAAGGTGAAGATATGTGGACCTCTTGTTATCTCCTCTATTTTTCTTAAATGTTTCATTGAGCCATTATTGTTTATGTTTTATTTTGTTGTAAAAAATTAATGTGATATTGAAATAGTTGTGTTGATCCAAATGTGTTTATTCATGTTTTGGGTTAGGGACTAGTTGGAGTAAGTCTTCCTCAATATAGGGATTACTTCATGTGTTTGAGGTAGAGTGTGTATGAGGAATTGTGGGAGGGTATCTTAGTATTTTTTGGTATGATTAACCATGTGGATTATTCGGGAAACAGTATGCACGTGGATGGGGGAAGCCTATTTTGTTGGGTATGAGTACCCTTAAGTTCTTGAAAGAACTTATGATTTCTATGAAGATATGGTAGCTTGGGTTTTGTGCTTTTGGTGGTGAAGGAATGAATTTGTTGGAATGATGTAATATTTTATTTTAGTTATACATGGTTGTGATAATCCTTCCCACAAGTGTGTTCCACACTCCCCCTCTTGTGGTTCAGGTATGAATCTTTATGTTAGTGTTCCCTGGGGTTTCTTGTGTTATAAAGATGGATTTTTCATGTGTTACCTATGATGTTTCATGTGTCAAAACAGTTGATCATATTGTACATTGTGCTATTTGATCATCATGCTCTTCCCCAAGCTCAGAGGTGGACTAGTTCTAAGTCCTATGGTCGAGAGACAAACTCCCAATTTTTTTAACTTTAGAAAAAGGTTTTTCTTACTAGTATATTTATGTATTGAGACAATGTGCCTAGGAGGAAATCAACATATACTAAACCTTAAATCCTTGTGCTTAAACATGGAAGGACTTGAATCATTCATCCCTTGGAGGGTTATGTGTGAAATTAATTTTTGGACTATGGCAGGAGAGATATTATGCTTGCTAATGTAAAATTATAGCTTATTTTGTAATTCTGCATTCAGGAAGTATCATAAATATTATTTCAAATGCTAGTTGCATCTTTATCACGGGATAAAATGTTGATGACCAGTTTTCAGCGAGATGTAGGCTCCATCCGGTTAAATTGTTATACATGTGAGTGAAGCAGTTATATGTTATGTAATGTGTTAAACCGATACGCTAATTTTGGGGAGACTTTGGCCGGAATGTTCTGATTGTCTTACGTCGGCGAAGTCTTCCCCATTTCCAGGTGTCGATGTGTTCTATTTACTAATAATTGCCCAGATATGTTTGACAGGCTGCAGTCAATGTTGGAAAATCTCCCCAGATATGTTTGACGATCGTACAATTGTTGAATCATATCATTACATTAATCCCTACCATCTTAACGGATGCTTTCAAGGATTAGTTCAGCGCTAAATCTCTAACCAACTACGATTGTAGCAACCACTATACTCTGAGATTTGAGATTCATAAAGGCATTTTGGGGGCTGTTTTGATTATCCTTGGGAGGACATAGTAAATTTGTTTTCCAGCTATTCAGAATGAATCTAAGACGTCTCTACATCATTTTTGAGATCAGACACTCCAAAATATTCGACAGATCAGGTCTAGGCCGTTGATTTCATCCTCTATCATTCAATAAACTTTCATGTGACAGAGAAGATTACAAATCCTGCTCCAAAACTGATAACAAAACTACACTGTTAAAAACCTGCACACAGTATTCATCTTCGTTGTTAATGGAGGTGACATTAGGTGAAGTCGTATGTGGTATGTATCGGACTTGCTTTCCCAGATTGAGCACACTCCTCTCTGTGGTGTCATTTTGGCTTTTCCGCTATTCACGGCTCTCGTTATTTTGGCTTTTCTGCTACTCGCGACTCTCGTTCCAGCTGGTGCTTACAGGAAGATTATTGGGGATGAGGTGTTATTTCTACAGGGTTGCCCAGAAGTACAACTTTTTTGGGCTGAGGATGCACTAGTGGGCGGTCTTTTTCATTGTTCCAGCTTGCTTAATGATCATGGAATTGCAATGTTATATGTAAGCAATAAATGCTCTCTTGAATGGAAAAAAAATTCGATATGTGAAAATTGCTCTCCAGCAGTATGGAAAAATTTGAATGAGGAGCTTATTCGGAATGTGCATCATGTGGTTATGCTTTTTTGGACCTTTTGGAATATGTGCCTTGTCAGCAAATGCCACCTTCTGAATTGGGGAATTCTCAGTTTTTACTGCTTCCTCCTCCTATGTCACTGCCACATCTTAAACAAGGGTATTAATGATGCATCTATGGGTCTTCCTTCAATGATTGTTTTGGAGGAATGATTTTGCAGTATAGATTCTTCTCGAAAGTTCAGTTTTTTATTCCTTCTATTACAGCTTTTGGGATGTATCTTTCACGGTTACTTGCAGATTTTGTACTTCTCTCCATTAGCTAAACATGTAATTCAATGTATTTTGAGGGTGGTAGTTAATATGTTCTTTGGGTTTTTGTATAGCAATGATCGGAGTTGTTGTAGACTCAATATGTAAACTCTTGAGCTACGTGCTCCTCTTCGGGTGGGCTTCTTCTTTTTGTAACTAGCTCTGGCTAGATGGGGGATTATTTCTTAACTCTTTTTTCCTGTTGGTTATGGGATTATGAAAGGAGGTTTTTTTCCTGGTTCTTTTCTCTTCGAGTTTCTTTTGAATAGTGTAAGATATTAAATAGCTATTGCCACCTTGCTTTAAAAAAAAATTGTTTTAGTTCAAACTAATGAATTTTTAATTATTTTATATACTTAAAAGTAATTTTGAAATTATTGTATTTTACATCAATTTTTATTTGAAATTGATAGTTATTTTATATTTATTTTACATATTTAATACAATAGATATTTAAATTTAATTTTACCTAAAAAATAATTAGATTTATTTTATTTTACATCAATGTTTATTTGAAATTGAAATTTATTTTAATTTTTAGTTTATATATTTTTAAAAAATAGATATTTAAATTTAATTTTACCTAAAACTTGATTTATTATATGTAGAAGATTTATATTATTTTATCATTTTAGTGTTTTAATAATATATGTTAACTCTTTAATAGTTAAATATTTTACTGCAATTATTTACATATATTTAAGATTAAATAGAAAAATAAATAATTAGCTTTGATATAGAAGAAGATTGGTTTTGAAAATGGAACTAAAAAATTAATTTTTTTTAATTGTGAGATGTAATATTGAAAATGTTATGGACCAATTTGTCAATGTGTTAGAATTAAGATTTTGGATAGGCAAACTCTTCAAAATCTATATAATGCTTTGTCTTTGCAAAATAGGGAGAATAAGGAGGGATAAGGAGATAGGTGTAGATAGAGAGAAGGGAAGGGTGGGTGGTGAGTAAGATGTGTGTGTGTGTGTGTGTGTGAGAGAGAGTTTTGAACTGTTGATCTCAAAAAGCTAGGTTATCCATTTCATATAGGAAATGATATTGAGAGAGAGAGAGAGAGAGAGAGAGAGAGAGAGAGAGAGAGTCAATGTGTGTGAGTGAGAAAGATATAAAAGAAAGGATAGGGCAGTAGATAGGGAGAGTGTGTAAGTTCCATTTTTCAATGGCGTGATTGATTTCATTGCCAAATTTGAAAGCATAGATACCCAAAAATTGCAAAAAATTATACTTTGGGATTAGTTAATAACGTCTCATGGATCAAGGATGATCATACATTAATGGTAAGTGAACAATGTTTTGTGAATCTGAAAATTGGGAAGTATTATGATAAGGTGTTATGTGATATTATGCCTATGGATTGTTGTCATATTTTTTTGGGTAGACCTTGGAAATATGATATATATGTCATACATGATGGAAGGTTTAATAGATATTCTATTTGGGTCGATGGTAAGAAGCAATTTTTGTTACCTTTGACTGAAGAATTTTTTGGTGAGATATGTACATCTGCGAAAGTTTGTCAGATGGAAGGTAGACAGTTTGTTAAAGATTTGAAAAGAAATGATATATGTTATGCTTTGATTCCTAACAAACCAAGTAAGAATACAAAAGATGACATTCCTGCAGAAGTTGGAAAGTTTCTCACTGAGTACAAGGAGATAATTTTAGATAATTTACCTGATGGTTTTCCACCAATGAGAGATATCAGTCACTGTATGGATCTGATTCCTGAAGCTATTTTACCAAACAAAGCACCACATCGGTTAACACCTACCGAAAATGAAGAGCTTAACCAACAAAATCATGAATTGTTGAAAAAAGGCTTGATCCGAGAAATTGAGTCCATGTGCAGTACCTAATGTATTAGCACCTAAGAAGAATGGAGAATGGATAATGTGCATTGATTCCAAAGAAATCAATAAGATAACAATGAAGTATAGGGGTGCCAGCAAGAAGTTGAGTCCACTTTTTGGGCAAAAAGTGGAAGTGTTTTCCCTATTTTTCAAATTGTCTATCAATTGATGTCAAAATTTGAGGCACTTAGAGATTGAATATCAAAAAAATCCACTAATAGAAAATGTAGTGCTCAGAGTCTATTTTTCAAATATGTAATTTATTTAAATACCCACATGGTAGAAAATATATTTAGTAGGCATGTTTAAAAATGTATTTTTCAAAATGCATGTTTCAGGACCATACCCCGCATGTGTACGATCACCCTATTTTGAAGTAAATAAATGAATTTTTATAAATCTTTTTGGGGGAAGGTACCTAACACATCAAAGATTGGTCTGAATATTTTTGCTTTTTTTTTTAATTGAATATTTTTTTTTATTAATTTTTAATTGACTGTAAAGTACATTTTCAAAACCTCTCGTGTACTACCACCATAATTTGATGAAAATTTCACTTTTTTGGGAAAAAAAAATTATTTTGAATAGAATTCTATGTAGATTGGTCACATATAATTCATTTTTTCAAAAACCTAAAATCAAAAAAGTTATTAAAGTTCTAGTGAACCTTACTATTTTAAGTTTAGGTACCACTTTTGATTAATAAATATTGTTAAAATAGTAAAATTTATCATATCACTATAAAATTTATATTTTTGAAATCTAGACAGTAAAATCTATAATGGGTTTTAATTTCATCAAAAAATTCGATTAGGAAGACCCTCAAAAAATTACGGTAAGACAAAAATCTGGTGTTCAAATGCCTTAGCCATTATTTTGGAGGTCCAAGCATAAGCTTGGTCCCACCAAACTTGTCCCGAACCGAAATCCAATGTAAATGGTGGTTTGGTAAATTTGAATTTTAAAAAATGGGCACACATTTAAAAATGTGTACCCGTTTCTTAAATGTAATAAATCGGCATAAAAAAATGAGTTTAAAAAAAAAAAATTTAAAAAAATGGGCACCCATTTTGAAAAAAAACGGGTACCCATTTTAAAAAATGGGCACCCATTTTTTGAATTTTGGATCGGGTGTCTGAGCCTAAGACGGGTGCCCATTTTTTTCAAAATGGGTGTCGGTTTCTGGCGGTAGTTTTCAAGTCCACAAGACTTCCGCGGAATTGGCACCCAACTTCTTGCACTTAGCCATAGGTTTCCTATACTGAGAATGGATGACATAATGGATTGTTTGAGTGAATCAAAGTATTTTACCAAAATTGATTTGAAAAGTGGATATCATCATATCAGAATCAGAGAAGGTGATGAATGGAAGACTGCTTTCAAGACAAAGGAAGGTTTGTATGAGTGGTTGGTTATGCCTTTTGGTTTAAGTAATGCACCTAGTACTTTTATGAGGTGAATGAATGAAGTTCTAAAGAAATTCTTGAATAAGTATGTGATTGTATACTTGGATGATATTCTAATATTCAGTAAGAATAGAGAAGAGCATTTGATGCATATAAGACAAGTGTTGTAGAGATTTGAAGAGGAAAAGTTGCTGATAAATAAGAAGAAATGTTCCTTCATAAAAGAAGAGCTTGTGTAATTGGGTTTTGTGATTTCAGTTGATGGTTTGAAGATGGATCCGGAGAAGGTTGAAGCCATACCTGAAAAATGTCACTGAGGCAAGATCATTTCATGGATTGGCAATTTTTTACAGGAAGTTCATCAGAAATTTCAATTCTATTTGTAATGCTATGACTGAAACAATGAGAGGGGACAAAAGAGAATTCAAATGGACACATTTAGTTGATAAGAGTTTTGAAGCTTTGAAGCTAAAGGTTGTTGAATTACCTATGCTAGCATTACCTGATTTCAATAAACTATTTCAAGTTGAATGTGATGCAAGTGGAAGTGCAATTGGACCTGTATTAACTCAAGAAGGTAAACCTGTTGCTTTCTTTAGTGAAAAGTTGAATAATGCAAAGAGAAAATATTTTGTCTATGACCAAGAGTTCTATGCTATTGTGCAAGCTATGAAGAAATGGAGACATTATTTGATTCCAAATGAATTTGTGTTGTATACTGATCATAAGGCTTTACAGTATTTGGGTAGTCAGAATAAGCTAAATCAGAGACATATGAAATGGGTAGAGTATTTGCAGAGCTTTACATTTGTGATTAAGCATAAGAGTGGAGTTTATAATAGAGTTTCTAATGCATTAAGTAGAAGGTCATTATGGACTGAAATGAGAATTGAATTTCTTGGTTTTGATGACATGAAAAATTTGTATGAAAGTGATCCTAATTTTTTAGACCAGTGGAGAGTGTGCAGAGCACCTAATTCAAATCAATCAAGTAAGTATGAAGACTATTTCATTTAGGAAGACATGTTGTTCAAAGGTATTCAGTTGTGTATACCAAGAGGATCAATGAGAACTAATTTGATTAAGGAGAAACATAGTAGTGGATTGGCTGGACATTTTGGTATTGGTAAAACATTGAGTTTGTTGAAGGAGAGGTATTTTTGGCCTCATCTGTATAAGGATGCTCATAAATTTGTAAGAATTTGTGGAGTCTGTCAAGTTGCAAAAGGAGTGAGTCAGAACATTGGTTTGTATACACCTATTACTATCCCTGAGAAGCCTTGGAGTGATATCAATATATATTTTGTTCTTGGCTTACCTAGGACAGCAAGAGGTAATGATTCCATATTTGTTGTTGTGGATAGATTTTCTAAGATGACACATTTCATACCATGTAAGAAAACATCAGATGCAGTACACATAGAAGATATTTTCTTTAAGGAAATTGTCAGATTGCATGGATTACCGAAGAGTATCATCTCTGACTGAGATAGTAAGTTTGTTAGCTATTTTTGGAGAACACTTTGGAAGAATTTGGATACTGAGTTTAAGTTTAGTTCTACATTTCATCCCCAAACTGATGGACAAACAGAGGTTGTAAACCAAAGTTTGGGTAATTTGTTGAGATGCTTAGTTGGAGACACACTAGGCAATTGGGATTTGATGTTGGCACAAGCAGAGTTTGCATATAACAGTTTAGTAAACAGAAGTACTGGAAACACACCATTTGAGATTGTTCATGGCACACAACTGAGAGGTATATCAGATTTGAGAGATATTGTTAGAGAAGAGAAAAGAAGTGCTGAAGCAGAGGAATATGCAGAATTTATGAAGACATTGCATGAACATGTAAAATAGAAGCTGGAGAAAAGTAATCCGAAATACAAAGACAATGCAGACAGATCAAGAAGACATAAAACATTTGAAGTTGGTGATGCAGTGATGGTTCATCTAAAGGAAGGAAGATTTCTTATTGGAACATACGGTAAATTGAAGATGAAGAAATTTGGTCCTTGCAAAATACTGAGAAGATTTGACAATGGAAGTGCTTATGAGGTTGAATTACCTGATGACATGCATATATCACCTATATTCAATATTTCATACTTGTATGAATATCATGAACCTGATGAAGAAGTGACTTTACCGAGCGATTACCCTAAGAAATAGATAGAAGAATTTAAAAATATTCTGAAACAGAGAATTGGCAGAAGCACAAGAGGAAAAGAATACATGGAATATCTGGTGAAGTGGAAGAGCAGGCCGATTGAAGAATCATCATGGATTTCTCAATCCAATTTGGATTCATTTTAGGTTGGATCTGATAAATGATTCGGAGAATCATTTATTGTAACCCCGGGTGTCTAATGCAAGAGCATCTTAGGTCATTAGCAATCTTGCACAACCAAAAAGATGTTTTTCTTTCAATTCTTTAATTTTTTCTCTATCGCTCGGGTACCCCTTCTTGAGCATGCTTGTCTCTATCGCTTGGGTTATGTTTCTTGGGCATGCTTGTATCTATTGTTCAGGCATGTTTACTGACAGATTTCAGTGATGCTTTACTGACAGATTTCAGTGATGCTTTACCGACAGATTTCGGTTATACTTTACCGATGGATTGCTGATTTTTTATAACCATCTACCTAAGACTGTTATTTTAGGAGTTGAATCTTTGGCTAACTTCTTCAGTTAATTCTGATGACTTAATTTATTTGGGGTCTCCCATTGGGATCTATGTGGACCTAAATCTGGGTCTCACTTATGGATTTGAGTGTCGACCTCTTATGGTGGACTCTTGTATATATTCTTGTGTATGTTCTTAGTTTTAAAAAAATCATATTCTTAGAGCAAGAAGGTGAATGTTTAGATATTGAGATCAAAGGTCTGTGATCTCTATTGTATGAAGATCTTATTGTAATTCATTGAATATATAGCCAAAACTAGGAAGGCCTTACAGCCTGACATGTAATTATTTTGATCAAGTTAATATAAAGGATCTATGTGTTTTTGTCTCTCACTGTGTTGTTTCCGCATTGTTGGCAAGGTTGAATGGTGTTGGGTGTGCCCTAGGCTCCATCATCAGTTCTCCTTCTGTCAATATCTTACAAGCGATGATGATTCAGGTTATACGAGCTTAAGGGATGATAGAAGACATGTTAAGGAATGTTTTTTATGGGTTGCAAGTCGTATGATTGTTGGTGAAGTCAGTTGTGGTGTATATTCTGGAGGAGACCTATTTGGGGCCGACTTCAAAATTTTGTATTATGGATTGTGAGCATGGATTACAGATCTTGGATTATATTTGATGAATTGTAATTGATGTTTACTTGTTATAGGTACCATGTGTATCTTATCAAGGGGTTAAATAATTATTTGTATATTGGGAAATCTTAATTGGCCAACCATATCAATTATTGTAATAGGGTATATATATGAGATCCTTTCTTTTGAAAAGAGGTATGTATGGAAGAGGTGAATTAAGAGATAGAGAAGTGTGGAAGCTGCAAGCTTCATTGTCTTCTGGATGTAGAGCAGAGGATTTGATTATGGTGTGTGCATAAATGTTGTCACACTTCTATGAATCATTCCATTCAAGGTTGCTCAAGAATGAGGCCTCAAATATCGATCCATAGCTCTCTAGTCATGGATGTGTAAAAATGTAAAATGAAGGCC
>MU224933.1:6392534-6405936 GCA_018584345.1 Thuja plicata | reverse complement strand
TAGATAAAAATGATCAAACCTTAGGAAATATTGAAATAATTGAATTAATTACAATTTGATCAAGGAAATTGATTTGAATTGAAAATGTTCCAAAGCATTGATTCAGAAAATTGATAAAATGATAAATGAATAAATGGGGCCCAAAGTCTAGGCGACCATTTTAGGGTGCATACAGTTATCAAATAGTTCACTAGATTGTATATTTTTTATATACACTTGTGTTTTAGAATGTAAGTCCTTGATGGTGGTTTTAACCTTCTTTAGGCAGTGTGTCTGGGCAGTAAGCCCACTATTGCTCTTGAATCCTAATAGGGCTTGTCCTTTAACAGGTACTATGTATTGTAATGCATTAATAAGATCCTAATAGAGCTAAATCTTTTGACACAGATATTATACTCTTAGTACATTATTTGTGGGTGCTAATTCCCACCAGGGTTTTACATTTAACAGAGGTTCCTCAACAATAAAGGATTGTGTTATTGTGGTGGCATTTACTTTGTTATCATTTGGATTAAAGTTTAAGTTTATAATATTTAATTTTTAATAATCTATCTCATAGTTGATTCACCCCCCCCCCCTCTTAATTGTTTTGGTGGCTTGTTGTTCCTAACATAAGGGGGAATGACTGATTGAAAGAACATAAAGAGGAAGAATATGCATAAAGATGTTAAGAGAGAATGAACACAGAGGGAGAAAAAGATCAAACTGATTAGAGGGACTAAATACAGAACAAAGATGTAAATGGTTGATAAACAGTGTTGTCATCATCAATTGACAGTGTTGCCATCATTGCCAAAGAGGGAGATTGTTACTCAACTAATGGAGATGATGATTAAGACAGAGATCAGATGTATAAATTATTGTAGAAAGAATTAGATCATTTTTTTTTGTCATTGATGTCAAGCAATTGATTTATGGTTCATATTGAATTGCCATATCTTTCAAACTTGATTTAATTGGGCGATAGATAAAGATCATACAATGATAAGATCATCTTGAGATAATTGGTTTCTACTTTATCAAGTTAGTAAAGAAGATTGAGAAAGTCGATAAGACTAAAGAGTTAAGTTACCGAGAAGAGAGAGTCTTTCAGTAAAGGGTTATGAAAGTCGGTAGGGACACCAAGTCATTGAAGCACCGAGCTGTGCATGTTAGTCACTGAACCAAGAGTTAGTTACCAAATATAGCAGATGTGAGAAACAAGGATAAGAACACATTTATTGCAATGCTACATCAATCTGGAGGATTCCAAGAATGAAAAGGAATTGGTTACAAAATCTATGAATGGGAAAATTCAAGGAAGAAATATATGGTATAGATTAAGCAATAAAAGTGAAGTTTTTATTTCCAAGAAAAGTGAAAGTTGTGAGGTGATTCCAAAGTGGCTAACGAAGTTTCAAGTTGACTAAATTAGTCCAAAAAATATAATCTAATAGTTGAGCGTGATTGAAGGAAAACCTAATCAAGCAGATTAAGAGGCAAAAATAGATTCTATTTAAAGGATGAATTTGAAGAACAAATGGCTGGCAAGTTGAAGAGTTGAAGTGCTACCGAGTGATGCAGTGAAGAGAAAAGAAGTGATAAATATGAGTCTAGTGAAGAGATTGATTAAGTGTTGATTTCAGTAGTCAGAGAGAGTATAAAGGGATTTAATCAAGAAAGAGGTAGTTGCATTTTTATAGATCATTTACATATTGTTTCTTATTTGCATTTTTTTTAGAAAAATCTCTTAACTAAGTGGACTTAATAGTCTTATTGTAAAATCCTTGAGAAAGGTGACATTCTAAAAGAGTGTTCAATGCCCTTTAATCAAGCCACTCCTAATAGGGTGAAGATCTTAACAGGTCTGAGGTAAATCCCCTATCAGGGTCACATTTAACAAATGTGTATTGTAATCTGTAGCAGGATAAGCTTTTAACCGAGCATACTTCAGAAGAGTATTTTCATTTGTGGCTGACAATTCCCACGGAGGCTTTTCCTGAAATTGGGTTTCCTCATTAAATCTTGTGTCAAATGTGTTGAATGATTCATGTGGATTACAGGACATAATAACCCAGCCAAAATAACCCTGGACAGAATAACCCAACCATAATAACTCAAGGACAAAATAACCCAGGGTCATAATAACCCAATCTCAAATAACCCATGGACAAAATAACCCCATAAGATTATAGAGAAAGGAAAGAAAAATTTATAAATTACAAGTATATTTCTAAAAAAAAAAAAATCAAATTTTCAATTAAAGTGTCAAATTATGAGCAATGCCTCTTATATAATCTAAAATATTATTATTGTCATAACCATCAACTAGTCTTTTTAGTCTTTCTTTGAGTTCACGATATTTTTCCTACTTGGTTGTGTAGTGTGTCCAACAATATATTTCTCTATTTTATTCTCTTGGAGACCCTGTTCTTTTTTCATTGCTTTGATGAATTTCTAGATTGAGCTATGCGATGATTGAAGCAATTCACTAAATCCTCTATGCCATCCCTCAATAGAATTATTGGTTTTGGGAAGATCATCTTGAATATTTAAATAGAAGTTCCACATTGTGATTGGATACTTGGGTGACCGTCTGTTGGCTCTTCTAGTTAGTCTTCCAATCCATGTGTCTTCAAATTAATCAATTATGGGTTGCAAAGTCTCCTCATGTTCTATATAATAAGTTATTTAAGCATATTAAACATGTTTTAAGGCTATTTTGGGGGTATATAATGGATATATGGTCTAAAAATGACCTAAATATCCTCTATGGTGGCTCACAATCCCTTTTTTAGCATACTAACTTGATCTAAAATGACCATGGGTTATTTTGTCCATGGGTTATTTTGACCATGGGTTATTTTTTCCATAGGTTATTGTGACCCTGGGTTATTATGTCCTTGGGTTATTATGGCGGGGTTATTGTGTCTAAGGTTATTTTGGTCAGGTTATTATGTCTAGTTACCATTCATGTGCATGTCATTTACTATTTATGCAAGTTACTATTTAAGTTATTAAAAATATTTGGTGATTCGGTTGTTGATGTTGTTTATCCTACTGAGTTGAATTAGAGTTAAGTTTTTAAGTTTAAAAGTATCATAGTTTTATGATTCACCCCCCCTTTCAGTAATCCAACAATATTTGTTAAATATATCTTCTTTAACTAGATGTCTTTAAGAAAAGATATATTCCTCCTTCCATTATGCATCCCCTAAAATAATCCCTTTACAATTGTTTGATGATATTTTTTACAACTATATCTTTCTTGTCTCAAAATATATATGCCCTCCTTGGCTTGGATTGCATGTACATTGTTGCTTAAAGGATATTTCCTTGGTGTTGAATTTCTTTATCCTTGTTCTTTTTTCCTTAATATTTCATTGCATTCCTTTTTTAAGGTAAAACAGGTTTTGAAGGGGTCTCAAAACCCTATACATTTTTTTTGATAGGATATAAAATCCACCATTAGACAACAACAAAAGAGACATCATTGAAAATCCACATCTTAACTACAACAACCTAGATTAGAAGTGGATCTTAAAGAGATCAATTTGAAAATAACAAAAGGATAAAGCCCCCAAATAAATCAATAAATAGGGTTTTGATAGGCTTCCTTAACCTCGACAATGGGTTTTGAAAAGGCTCCCAGAACCTTCTAGAAAACCATCCATAAACTCCTTTTTCATGGCCAGCATCAACACCACACTGCTAATAGCTAAGGAAGGGGTAGAAATATCCCCCTTATATATACACACCACCTCTCCCACCCCAACATTGTCCACCTCTAAAGGACAAGCACCCACCTCAATAAGATAGGTAGGAAAGGAAGCTCCCTAGTGAAGAAACAAAGCCTCAATCTTTATCACAAGGAAACACTCCACCTCTATAGGAGTCTTATCTTCCTCTAAAGGAAACTTGTGAAAAAATACCAAATAGGGAGCATAGTAGGCCCTCAAAAAAATATAAGATAGATTAAGAAAGAGAGCCCCTCTAATATACTTCAACAAAAAATTCTCTTCCCAAACAGAAGAAGACACCCTTACCCAATAAAAAATTTCTAAAGTTGGCCTAGACAAAGTTGAGGCAATCTAGTTTAGACAAGAGGGAAAAAAAAAAAACCAAAATTGATATGAAAGAATAAAAAATTGTCATACCGTAGACACCAAAACCTCTGTAAATAAAAAAATCTTTAGAAAAGAGAACGGTCAAAGTGGTCCACAATCTCAAAACATGCAAAAATAGGGCCCAAGACCCCAACTTCTAAACCAAGTAGACAAAATAAAATGCTCAACAACCCACAAATAATTTTTAAGAATTTCAGTAAAATAACTCACTATAATATGTCCACAAGCACCATCCACACTAGGGTAAACCATAGCAACACACATCTCAATAGAAAAACCAATAAAACCACTAAAACACTGCTCTAAAGATCTATCGTGAATGGAATAGAAGTAGCTCTATAAATTTCCCACAAGGGTGCATAGCACCATCAACCCACAACTAGGTATTAGAAAAACCAATGCTACCACCAAAAATCCAAAAAATGTTAAGGGGAGGGATCACTAATGACATAAAAATACCCAAAATAGGGTATCCATGCACCAACAAAGGGACAAATTCCAAAGAATAAAGGTGTTGGAATTGACTTCTGTTAGATTTTTTGGCATTCATGTTTTGTCAGTAATGTCAACATATGTTCATTTGAAGTCTCAGTCAAACTAGCACATGCGAGACTGAGAGTCATGTACAGATACTGCACAGACTATCAGAGGATGTGAGCACAGATATGTATTAAAGGAGAATTTGGGATCTTATATCTAAGTTTTCTTGAGTTTATGTTTCTATTTGTTTAAGTTGAATGGTTTTGGTGAAGACTATTTGCATAACAGTGATAGAGAATTGTGACAGTGTTAGTCTCTAAGTTTTGTGGATAACTTGGGTGTGAGCAGGTTCCATGATATGTGAACTTGGGGAATGTCAGGAGACATGTTGAGGAATTTTTTTTATGATTCTTGGGTCACAAGATTCTTGGTGATGTCATTTGTCGCACGTGTTCTGGAGAAGACCTATTTGGGGCTGACTTCATATTTGTATCGTATATTATGGATGGCGAGCATGAATTGCAGATCTTGGATTATATTTGATGATTTGTAAATGATGTTTACTTGTTCAAGGTACCGTGTGTATCTTAGCAAGAGGTTATGTAATTATTTGGAATTCAGGAAGTCTTAATTGGCCAACCTAAATGATTATTGTAAACTTGTGTAAAGGAGAGTTGTTTTCTTGATTAGGAATGTGGAGAGTGAAGTGTGGAAGCTGCGAGATTGTATTTGAGAAGTCTGTTGGATGTAGAGAAGACATAGTGATTGATTAACTTCATTGGAACTATTTAATCAAATTTTTTTCTATTAGTCAGTTTGTTGGATATTATATCTTTGTATATCTGTATCTCGGACAATGAGCCCTGAAGGTGGATTTAACCTTCTTTAGGCAGTGAGCTTGGGAAGTGAGCATGTTTTTTCTCTTGACTCCTAACAAGGTCTATCCTTTAATAGGGATTGTGTATTGTATGTAATAATCAGCTCCTAACATGGCTAAATCTCCTAATAGGGATACTATAATTTTAGTGCATTATTTGTGGGTTCCAATTCCCACCAGGGTTTTTCCCTTAACAAGGTTTCCTCAACAACAATTGGTTGTGTTATGGTGTTCATTTTATTGTGTTCAATATTGTATTTTATCATTTGGTTTTTAAAGTTAAATTTTATGGCATACAACTGATTACGCCCCCCCTCAGTTGTATTGGTGATCTATTATTGCTAAAAATTGGTATCAGAGCTTCTGGTCCTTTCAAAGAAAGCTTAATAGCTTGAGGTGATCTTGAAGATGGCATTCTATAGGAAAGAAAGTCTGAATTTTGATCCTAAAAACTTTGACAATTGGAAGAACAAGAATATGAGAACTCATCTGTTGTGTTTGGGAATTGACTACTGGATGGTTACAAAGAAAGAAATGAATTAGAAACTACAGATATTGATGAAAATAAGTTGTTTTCTTGTAAAATGGTTGCAAGAGAAGAACTAATTAGTGCACTCTCTTAAGGTGAATTAACAGACGTTAAAGATTTGGATTATGCACATAAAATTTGGTCAAGATTAGAAGCACTATATGAAGGAGATAAGTTTACTAAGAAGGTGAAGTTATAGAACTGGAAGACAATGATGGAAATACTAAAAATGAGAGATGATGAGAATGTTAGAGAATATGTAAAGAGGGTTACTGAGGTTTTTATAGGTATTAGAAACTCTAGAGGTGCCTACAGTGAAGAAGAAGTGATCACAAATATTCTTATATCTTTGACACCTATTTACAAAACTAAAGTTCAAGCTTTAGAGGAGATCATACCTTTGATGGAGAAATTCAATAGAGCGATGTTGATTGCAAATTTAACTACATGTGAAGTCGTAGATCTGGTAGATTCATTACCTAAGGTTGAATCAGCATTCAAGGTGTATGTACATAATAACAAAAATATTTTATCAAGTCTTGCGAGCACCAACAGAAGTGACTTGTGAGAACAGATTGGTGAATATGATGATGATTGGGAAAAGATACAGGAAGAAGAGAGAAAGTTAGATGAAGTTGTGGCCTTCTTTGTAAGAAGAGAAAAGAGAGGTAAGGGTAAGTTTGAAGGAATGTTGCCTCTGAAATGTTTTCTCATATAATAAGATAGGTCATTTTGCATCTAGATGTCCTACAAGTGTTCCTAAGCATAAATATAAGTTTTGTAGACCTAATTACTCTGAGGATAAGGAATTTTACTATTCTAGTGAAAGTGTGTCTGATGATAATGTTGTGGATTATGATGAAATTGGATTTATTGATATTAAAGATGATGAACCTATTCATGAAGAGAAAGCCCTAGTTTCACATGTTGAAAAGAAATCTGAATGGGTCATAGATAGTGGTTGTTCACATCATTACTGGTGATAGAAAAAAGTTTGATCATCTAACTAAATATTATGGTGGTGTGGTCAAATTTGGTGACAATACTCCTAAGTTTATCATTGGAGTGGAATCGATTTCTCTTGATGGTAAAACTAATACTGACGATGTATTGCTTGTTGATGGACTTAAGCGTAGTTTTTTGAGTGTTGGACATCTTTTAGACAAGGTTTATCATTTGAATTTTAGTGATGGGAAATGTTCTATCAGATGTCAGACATGAGATTTGATCACATTAGTGTTGGAAACACTAAGAGTGGGGGTGAATCAGTGTTTAACTAATTATTCTATTTCAGAAACTTTAAACATAAATCAATTATATAACACTTGAAGCTTAAAACAAGATCACATAACACATAATATGATTATAGGGAAACCTTGATTAGAGGAAAACCCCGGTGGGAATTAGTACCCACAAATATGCACTAGTATAATGAACCTGTTAAAGTTCCTTTGCCCTGTTAGGAGCAGTCTTTATAGTGAAAGTACAATGACCTGGTTAAGGGCCTAACCCTATTAGGATTAAGGACACACTATCCAAGAGCTCACTGCTTAATGAGAAAGAAGGCTACAACCTCCTGAGAATAGATATGCACTATATCCAAAAGTGAACTGATGTATGTGACACTAGTATCTGATCAGTTCCAGTTATGTGCTTATGCTCTTATCTTCTTTAAGGGCTATATCTCATACTGACATCTTCATACTTCTCTTCTATATATCTTCTCTAATTATTTCTTTGACACTTCTAATATAACTTAGCATTCCATATATATATGTTCATGCCTGAATAGATGCAACCCAAAACAAGACCATAGTTGGCCCAAAAACATAATACATAATGCTTCCAAAAAAATTAGCTTAAGCATGTTTACTACAATAATAAATACATGATTACAAACATACTATCATAGGCGCTTGGCCTTTACACAACAAAATATTATACGTTGATCCAAAACATAAGTCGGCTCCATGCTCTGTCTTCTAAACTGCAGTAATACTATTCTTGATGTAACTTATTCGTACTGTCATTCCATACCATGCATGTCTAGACTTAGTATTTACATGTAACATAGAACATATATGTGAACATGCATACCCTGATTCAATTGCTCGCATGTGCACTAGTGTGCTAATCATTGCATAACTATGTCTGCCCTATTTTCTATACTTAGTCATTTTTGTCTTCCAAGTTTACTTGATAGAAAATTTATATGACTTTGTTTCCATAATGACAACACAAAATAAGTCATGTATTCTCTAGGAGTCAACTTGCCAACAATTAGGTACTAAGTCAAGAGGTAATGTGTTTGAGCTGAATACTGCATAATTTTCTTGTTTTGTTGTGAAGGTTGATGACAGTTTGTTATGGCATATAATATTATGTAATATAAATTTCGATAACATTGTGAAAGAAAGTATGAAAAATGTTGTTAGAGATCTACCAAATATTGTGAAACCTTCTAACACTATGTTTAGAGAATGTGTGATGGGGAAATAAACTATAAGAATTTTTAAAAGAAAATCTTACTCAGTGAAAGGGAAGTTGGATTTGGTGCATATAGATCTGTGTGGTCCTACAAGAACAAGATCTTAATATTGTAAGGAAACTCAGGTGCAAAAACAGCTTCCTACACTAATCTCTATAGGAAATTATTGTGCAAATTCTTTTAAATCCTTACAATTTCATATTCGTTAACTACTTTAACATTGATATTGCTACCATATACCATGCATAAAAAAAATAGAGAATGACACTGATTTAAAATGGGGAAAACCTTTCGGTAAAAAACCCCAGCACTCCAAAACCTGCACAATATATTATCTTCAACACAATGGTTACAACACACTTTCAATGCAAGTTCTTGTAGGAGACAATCGACACCCAAAGACAAAATCCCGTAGCACGAGATCATACCAACAATAAAAAATTTTCCTATCCCAGTCTACAACCCTAAAAAATGCTTATATCATGCACTTTCCTTTTTAGGGCAACTTCCAAAGATAGTCGTATTAGGGTTTTACCATTCTCTGAGATTGTAGAAGAGTGTACAGTACTCAACTTTATCAATTTTCACATGTCTTGCATGTCTTCACCCGTCATTTAATCTTCTAGAAATAGCTCTTACGTGTCATAGGAATCCGTCATAACCGTTTTAGCCATGATCTCCTTACACACAATTCAAGATGTCGACACATCAAGTGGAGTGACACATCAACATGCCAACTAGACATGTACACTCACACTTAATTACATTATTTGCAAGAAATACATTTTACAAAAAAAATAATAGGAATAGGAATTATCCAAGGTTGAGACACCTTATTCCTAACAAATATGGTGAAAGGTATTTCATACTTTTTTTTTATGACTTTTATAGGATGATGTGGGTTTCATTTCTTAGAGACAAATATGAGGCTTTTGATAAATCCAATATTTTTAAAAGAAAAAATTGAGAATGAATCAGGTTTGAAGATAAAAATGTTTAAGGTTAGATAGAGGTGGAGAATTTACTTCAGATATGTTCAATACCTACTATGAAGAGCATGGAATATACAAACAAACATCTGCTCCAAGGACACCACAATAAAATGGTATTTTAATTTCTCAAACCAAGTATCTTAAGGAAATGTTGAAAAAGTTTGGGATGGAAGAGTGTAAACTAGTTGGAACACATATGGTTACTGGTTACAATCTTACTACTACTGATGAATCTCAGAGGTTTTTTAGACCAAGTACATATCTATGATTTGAGGCTTACAATATCTAACTCACACTAGACCGAATATTGCTAATGCAGTTGGAATTGTGGAAAGATATCAAGTTGATCCTAAAGAGACTCATCTTGCTACACTAAAGAGAATATTTAGATATCTGAAAGGAACACCGGATTATGGCTTATGGTATGAAAAATCTAATGGTTTTGTTTTGCATGCTTATATTGATGCTAATTGGGCAAGAAATGTAGATGAAAGAAAGAGTACAAGTGGTGGTGTATTTTTTCTTGGGAAAAGGTTGGTTTCCTGGTTTAGTAAGAAGTAGGATTGTATAGCTCAGTCTACTGCTAAATCAGAGTATGTTGTTGTTGCTATATATTGCACACAGATTTTTTGGATGAAGCAGATGTTGAAGAACATTAGGATAAATTTTGAAGAGCTAGTGGTTATTCATTTTGATAACACTAGCATATTGAATATGTCAAAGAATCCAATTATGCATTCAAAGACTAAACATATTTCAATCAAGTATCATTTCTTGAGAGACAAGGTTGTAGAGAAGGAGATTAGATTAGAGTATATCAGCACAAAGGAAAAATTGCAAATATATTTACAAAAACATTTCCAAAGGATGCCTTTGATTATCTCAGAGGTATTCTTGGGGTGAGAGCCCCTCCTTGCAAGAACTAATTGATGAAGGAATGCATCATTCTAGAGGATTTTAGAGTTATATCATTTCCTGGACTTGATGTATGGATCCACTCCTCAGTGGGAGTGATCACAGGAACAAAATAGAACACATTTGGGTGTTTAGGAACTTGGTTGTTGTAGGAATGAAGATTGGAAAAAGCTACACCTTGCAAAGGAAATATGGTCAGAGATAGAGTAATGGCACCCTTTATCATTGATGTCAAAGGGGGAGAAATTCGGTGAAAATCCCTACTATTTTAGGGAGAGCTGTGAAGAGGATATTGTGAAGATTGTATTGAGAGTAGTACTTTTGGATTTATGGATTTTCTCATATGTTTCCATTAATGCCAAAGGGGGGTTGTTGGAATTGACTTCTATTGGAGTTTTTGGCATTCATGTTTTGTCACTGATATCAATATACATTTAGTTAAAGTCTCAATCAGACTAACACAGGAAAGACTGACAGTTGTGTATGGAGACTGTATGGACTATCAGAGGATGTGAGCATAGATATGTATTAAAGGAAAAGCTGGGATCTTATATCTAAGGTCTCTTTATTTTATGTTTCTATTTTTTTAAGATGCAACAGTTTTGGTGAAGATTGTTTGCAGAACAGTGACAAATAATTGTGATAGTGTTAGTCTCTGAGTTTTGTGGATAACTTGGGTGCAAGAATGTTTCATGATATGTGAGCTTGGGGAATGTCAAGAGACATGTTGAAGAATATTTTTTATGACTCTTGGGTTGCAATACTCTTGGTGATGTCATTTGTGTCATGTGTTCTGGAAAAGGCCTATCTGGGGCCGACTTCAGAGTTGTAGCGTGTATTATGGATGACAAGCATGAATTACGGATCTTTAATTATATTTGATGATTTATAAATGATGTTTAATTGTTCAAGGTATTATGTGTATATTAGCAAGGTTTTATGTAATTATTTGTGCATTGGGGAAGTCTTAATTGGCTGACCTAATTTCTTATTCTAAACTTGTATAAAGGAGAGTTGTTTTCTTGATTAGGAATATGGAGAGTGAAGTGTGGAAGCTGCGAGATTATATCTTAGAAGTCTGTTGGATGTAGAGAAGACATAATGATTGATGAACTTCATTGGAACTATTTAATAAAAGTTCTTTCTATCAGTCAGTTCATTGGATATTATATCTTTGTATATTTGTATCTTAGACAGTGAGTCCTAGCGGTGGATTTAACCTTCTTTAAGCAATGAGCCTGGGTAGTGAGCATGTTGTTTCTCTTGACTCCTAATAGGTTATATCATTTAATAGGGACTATCTAATGTATGTAATAATTATCTTCTAACATGGCTAAATCTCCTAACAGGGATACTATGCTTTCAGTGCATTATTTATGGGTGCTAATTCCTTCCGGGGGTTTTCCCTTAATAGGGTTTCCTTGACAAAAATTGGTTGTGTTATTGTGTTGATGTTATTGTGTTCAATATTGTATTTATCATTTGGTTTTTAAATTTAAATTTTATGGAATACAAATGGTTCCCCCCTCCCTCAGTTGTATTGGTAATATTGAGTAAAAACCTTCCAATGAAGCAGACAAACTCTCATGTGCTAGCAGCAAAAAAACATTCAACAATTTCTCCCAGTCCAAAGGTTGGTTACACCAAACTAATCGATAAAAACTCAAAGAATAAAATCACCTAAAAGATAAGAGAACCAAAAGTAAAAAAATACACATGAGTCATCTTGAGTAGGTATAAATTCTTCATTGTGGAATATAAGAACCCAAAACCCACATAGAAAGGCCCAACCAGGGATGCCAATAGCACCAAGGTGTCAAATCTAACAAAGTCCATTGAGACCTCATCTAGAAGGGTGTTCCCCAACCACTTCTTTCAAGCCAAGGAGAGGCTCTAGAAGATAAACCTCTCCAACACCCACACCATCATTATCTCCACCACCCTCTATTTTTCCAACAACCCCTAAAACCCCAATACCCCTTCTTACACATTTCCCTCTCATTCTCTCCAAATTCCTTCTTAATGTCACAATCCTATTTTCCATCTTAGAGGGGAATATATGTTACCTTTCTATGGCTAATTTTGTATAGGACCTTATGATCAATATTCTTTTTTTGGTTATCCTCATTCAAATTTTGCAAGATTTCCTTACAAGTAGTGTGCTTTGTTTGGTTGTCCTTATTTATGAGTTGACAAAATTTCCTTATGAATGGTGTGTTTTCTTTGGTATAATCCTTCTTGAAAAGTTGCATTATTTCCTTATGAATAGTGTATTTTATTCAAATGGTTATACTTTTACAAAGTTTTAAAGGATGATTTTACTATCTTAACACAACTAACTAGACTATCTAACTCCCTTTGGCACCGATTTGCATATTTCCTTGCAGAGAATACTTTTCTTAGTTATCTTTGGCATCATTTTTTTAGGATGAGTTGACTATAACAACACAACATTTAAACTATTTAACTCTTCTTGGCAGCAATTTGTAGATTTCCTTGAATATTTAATGTTTTTCTTAGCTATTGTTAGTACCAATTTTCAAGACGAGATGACTAGCATAACATAACTTTCTAGACAATTTCACTCTCCTTGAACCATTTTTTAGGATGGGTGGAAGTAGAATAACATGATTTGCTATACTATTTTGACCCTTCCCCCTCTTTCCACATAGATCATACAAAATAACACAATTTGTTATCCCATAGAATTTGTGCTCTTTCATGGATCACCTAGCATAACACAACTTGCTAGCCCATGGAATCCATATTTTCTTTCTCTCTTTCTCCATGAGCCCATAGAATAACACACATTTCTAATTGATTGGATCATGGTATCTTATACCATCATTTATGTATACTCTTTCTCTTTCTATGTGATTGTGTGTGATCTCACAATAATTTAATCTGAGAATGATATTAGAAGTAAACTTATTTTGACTATCGAAGTCTCTTCAACTAGTTGACTTGGATGTTTTATTTGTAGTACTAACCCTTTTTATATATATATATATATAT
>MU224933.1:6381506-6392388 GCA_018584345.1 Thuja plicata | reverse complement strand
ATATATATATATATATATATATATATATATCTGTGTGTGTGTGTGTGTGTGTGTGTAGAATCATACTCCCTCTAAATTTGGAGCTAAATGTAGCATTGAGAATTATAACCTTACACAATATACACCACATTTTGTGCCCTTGACTTATTGTGTTTTGATTAATCTTTTATCCAAGCCTATTTCTAACCAAGAGACTAAAAATCTAAAGGCATATCTTAATGTGGTGATCCAAACTATTGTCTTCAACCAAGTACAACTAATTTCTCACATGTTTTCCCTACTTTATTTGGTTAATGGCACCTAGGGCACCCTTTACCCACCAACTTGGGTCAATTTTCAAGTATGTATGTGTCAAGTTTCTATAAATTATTTCTCAATTTTGATGTCTCAATATGATTGTTAGAAGCCTTCTTTATTTATGAAATACCTTTAGAACCTTATATAAGAGCATAATTTCAATTCAAACAAGGATTATTGGACCCACCACATACTCAAATCTTTTCAATCAGATTTGAGGTTGAACCAATTGCATCATCTCTCCTTAATGTAACCAAAATAGAATAGACCTAATTCCTAGTTTGCATGCATAAGCTAGTGAACATCTCATTTCCATAATATAACAAATGGTAATGATAGTTAGGTGAGATTGCCAATAGGGGCAAAAATTATGTTGCTAGTGTGCCACTTTAATAGGGTACTATAACTTGATCAATTAAATTTCTTCATATTTAAGGGAGGTGTAGCTAGTGTTTCAAGAGTCAAGTTTTATGGTACCATAAATTATGTCTCAAGCCTGAACTTGCCAATGAAGGAAATTAAAGAAAATCTAGTGTAGAGTAAACCCACAAGTGATCTTTGCAAGAGAATAGCATGATCCCTAACTGGTATTTTTCATCCTCTTAGTGGAGGTTTAAGTAATATCATGGTGCATTTCATGCAACTCCTTGTCTAACTTAATAGACTAAGTTCAACTAGTTTTTAGGTTCCTTGAAGACAATAAAATTTATCAGTTATTTAATTATGGGCATTATAGTTTTACAAATATTAAGGAAAATGTAATTTGGTAGAGCCTATTCTACACTTTGCCTTATTTTCAAAAAGAGCATAAATATATTATTTTCAAAGCTTACAAAGTCTATACAATTATAATATAAACATTTTATACATTTTACCAAATATAGTGTATGTTCTTGTTGATTGAGACTGACCCTACACTAACTCAAACCATGTCGCCTCCCTCATGTTGTCATATAATTTCTTCAACATTTTGTATACACATATATCATAGAAGAAGTAATTATTGTCGAGTTACTGTTCATAGATCAATTAGGCCTCAAATTTTCAATATTTTATATATTGTTTTTAATTATTGAATTATTGGCTCCTTTATGATAGATTAAATTGAAGTTTTATAAAGCAAAGATATGTCTACCTAGGTAAAATGTGAAGAAAAAAAAATTTAAAAAAAGATAAAAATAGATGTTTATACCTTAAACATTAAGGAAAATATTGAAGAGGTTAATACTTAACTTGAATCACATCCTCTATTGATAACATGTAACATCCTCCACCACCAATTTTATCTTGATAGTTTGTTTGTTTTTTGTTTTTTGTTTTTTGTTTTTTGTTTTTTGTTTTTTGTTTTTTGTTTTTTGTTTTTTGTTTTTTTTTCTCTTGCATACACAAGTTTATGAATATTTTTTACAATTATAAAATGTTTCCTCTCACCTCCAAAATGTTACATGTTCTCCATTTCAAAGAAGGGGAAATGGATGATATATCCACCTTAGTTTAGTTTTTTTATTTATTCTCTATTTTTTGAAGTCTTCTAGAATTCTTTCTAGACTTCGCAATGTTGCTTCCTTTATGGTTTTCTTTCTAGCCTTCTCAATGTTCCTTCCTTTATGGTTCCTTGAACTACATATATATTTCTCACAATCATATTAAAATTTTGTATTTTTTTATGTTTCTCCTTTGGTCCCCCCACATTCCATATCTCTATATTTACATTGTCTCTAAAATCACTTCTATTAATTGAGGATTTTTAATTGTGATTTGTATGATGAAGAACTTCTATTTGCTTCTATTCAACAATAAAGAAATTGTGGCAGTCTTTCTGATGGGTGTAATCATATTGGTGAACCACATAATCTTTACATCATTTATTATGTGTCTTCTATGCTCTTTTATCCTATTTTTGATGTTTTATTCATTTTAAAATTTCTCAATTATTTAACAAATAGTATTAGAGCCAAGGAGAAGTTGTGGGAAACATTTTTGAGAAATTGAGGAAAGATGAAAGCATGAAGAATTCAAAAATTCTTAAGGCCAAAATTTGAAATTTGGAAGCTACATATAGAAGTATTGATAATTCCAAAAGACCTTGCAATAATGCTAGAAGGAAAACCAAAGACACCAACTATGATATTCAACAAGAAGTGGGAGAAAATAGATGAGAAGGATGTGGTGACCATAATTATTTCCCTATAAAACAATGTTTTGTTTAATGTTGCAACAAATAAGAAGACAAAAGGTCTTTGGAATCATTTATTTAACAAACATGAAATGGCTTCCCTATCAAATAAAGTTTTTCTAATAAAAGATATTATATAATTTGAAGATGAAGGAAGACAAAATTGTGTCAAGCCATTTAAATAAATTTAACATATTGATCAAACAATTAATATATGTGAGCATAAACTTGGATGATGAAATCAAGGCCATTTTTCTATTATGCTCTCTACCCAATAGAAAAGAAAAAGAGAATTTAATTAAAATTTTATGATGTTGCCAGAACTCTTCTCATTGATTATATGAGGAGGGAGAAATAATAACCTGATCAAGAGACTCTTTGATAACCAACACTAGGGGGGATCAAAGAAAGGGGAAAGAATAACCATAGAAAAATATCAAAATCAAGCAAGATACCAAAGTCAATAGGAAAAGATATTTCTTGCTAGTATCCCAGAAAGAAACTACCACATCAAAAGAAATTATTGGTCATTTAAGAAGGTTGGAAATCAACCAAAAGAAAATTAAGAAAATGCAACATGTGGGTTCTCTTAATCTAACTATAAGAGAATATGCAATATATGGTTGAGTGCTTGCTTTAGGAGCATCATTTCATGTCGCTTCATGCAAGGAGTATTTTAAAAACTATCAAAAGGGTAATTTTGGTAAGGTTTATCTTGGTGATAATAAACATTATAATATAATCAGAAAAGGGGATATTTTTTGAAACTAAAAAAAATGAAATAAGTATATCCTAAGTGATGTGAGACATGTCTCTCAACTCAAAAAAACCTTCATTTCAGCTGGATAGTTAGATTTTCAAGGGTGTAGTCACTTTCGAATCAAGTGGATGAAAAGTGAGAAAGAGGCCTTGGTAATTGCTAGAGGCAACAAATTAGGCGCTTTGTATTTGCTAGATAATCATACTAAAGTGGGAGATTCAATAAGAATTTCAAACTATGACACAAATTTTTGGAAAAAGAGGCTTAGTCGCATTAGTATGCAAGGCCTTGAGATTTTGCACAAAAAGGATCAAACTCTAAGGCAAGAATTGTAAAATTTGGAGATTTTTTAGCACCATATATATGAAAAACAAAAGAGGATTAGCTTCTCTACCAAGGAACACAACACAATTATTGTCCAAGTAGTGCATTCAATTTTCTTTGGTCTCAATGAGGTAACTTCAATTGGCAGGTCTAATTATTTTGTTATTTTTCTAGATAATTACTGTTAGAATTAATGATATTTCCTTGGTTTATTATTTAAATATGGATAATCCAAGGTATCCTAAAATGTAATCTGTCCTCTAGTCTAAGTAGGAGGACAACTCATTTCTTTTATTTCTTTTATTAAGGAAATTAGCGTATTCCTCCTTAAGAGGATTCTAACACTTGGCACACACTTAATGTGAATGTGGCATTCATAGAAGATGCGAGTTATTTTCTAACTCCATCTCTCATCTCTATTTAAGAGATTCTTATCCACACACTTCTACCATCACACACACACAATCTTATCACAATGTTCTCACTTCTCACATTCTAAACTCTATCTCTCAATGTTTTAATGAACTTCTTGCTCACATTGTCTCTCTTTCTCTAGGATTTTTTCCTCATTTATATTACATACACAAGGGGTTTTTTTCTTGTTTTTTCCCTTTTCAAAATCATTGTCTCATTGTGTTGATCTTGGAGCATTTTGATAGTTTTGGTGATTGATCTTGAAGCAATCTCTCTTTCTTTGTGTTTATGGTAAAACTCTTTCTTTTCTCACTCAACTTGGATTCTTTCCTTTAGCTCTATTTTCATTTTGAATGTTTCTTACATGGTATCAGAACTAGCTAATCCTTTTTTTGAGTGTTTGAATGAAGGTACCATTTGAAGGATATCTCGTTTGAGAAGAAGAAAGCTTCTTTGTTGATTGATTAATTTTTGTTGCAGGTTTTTGTTCATTGCAGATCTAACATTATTTTTTTATAACTCTCTTTAGTATTATTTGATTTTTTTGGGGTTTGGATGGTTCACCGCGAAACCCGATTTCTTTTTTTTTGTCAGGAAACCACAAGGGTTTGTTATTTCATATATTTTTGTATATTTATCTAACTATCTGATTTGTAGGTTTGTATATATTGTTTAATCTATTCATTTTTTTTTGGCCCGCTGTTTGTTTGTCTCTTGCAGGATTAAAATAATATCTCATATTTCCTCTAATCTCTTTGTGCATGCAGTATTTCTACCTAGTTTTTATAATATTGGTCTGATTTTGTAGGATCGATCGCCCTTTATTTTTCTGCAATCTTTCCCCTTGTGGTTTCTCAAAAAAAAATGTAAATTTATTTATATAATTTCAAATATCTGGTATTTGTAGGCTATATTTTTCAAAAAAATTGGCCTTACAGTCATTGTCTTATGTATATAGTTTCTAACATCTTCTATGCGGAACATAAGTTCCAAGTTTGGAAGGAGACTAATTTAGTTTCTAAAGTTTCTGTGTTTAATTTGCAGCATTTTTTTATCATAACACCTCTTGAAAATTTTAATATTAATATCTTTTTTAATGGTATATTATCTCTACAGTTAACTCTGGTTCTTTCATTTTCTCAAAATTTTCTTCTCATATTTATTGTTCTATTTCATGTTTATAATCTCTTTGTTGTTTAAAATTATGTTTATTTTGCCCTCTTCTCCCCTTGCGCACCCACTATTCATCCTTGCATAGCCCGTCGAAACCTCCCTCCTCTTCCACGCAACTAATTTCTTGTTATGGTGCTTCACTTTTTTTTCTATATCTTTTCGATGCCTTTGAATTACCTGAGGTATTCCAAGGCTGATTTCGAATCGATGCGTGAATGTAGGCTCACCTTCTCCTTCAAGATTTTTGCTTGGCTATTACAAGTGATCTTTATTACAAATAGAATTTTTCCATAGGAGCCTTCCTCTGGCCTCATCACTCATAATGTCATTGAATTTCTAGTAGATCAGTTAGGATTTCTTGCTCTTCATTTTGAACGTCTCATATTTTGGCTCGAATATTAGGTTAAATTCTACTGTGAAGTCTGACAATATTTTGCGCATCTTTGGTTTGTATTACTACAGTCATCCATTTACATAGTTTTTAAATTTCACAAAAAATTTAAGGAATCTCTCCTCACTCATTCCTCACTACTCTCTCCTCACACCATTCACTTCTCTCACACAGCCTTCTTTTCCTCAACTTCCTCTGCCCAGAACATTGGCCATTTCTCGCGCAGCTACCAGGATTCATTCCCTGTGCAAAGGCTAGAGATTATTATTATCATTTTTTTGTTCATGCAGGTAATTTTTTCCTTATTAAACACTAATTATTATATCGCAGGTATTATGCAAGTTGCATTTTTTTGTTCATGTAGGTATCATTATATCACTGCAAATTTTTCTAATGGTTTTCATCATAACATTTTCATTCTTTTCCTATCGGTTAATTATTAGATTCTTTCTCTATGTTTTTCCCACCTCTCGGGAGTGTTACTCCCTCTGTCTTCTCTGTTTGCATAATCATTCATCATATTTCTTTAATTAGTGTTAACAGTTTTAAATAGTTTGGTTCATTTCTATTTGAATTTAAATTAAATTGTCTCTCCAATAATTTAATTTCATTGTTTTAAATAACCTAGTCATATCGTTTGAACATTTTTTTTAATCTCTATATATGCATATTTAGTTTTTAATAAGAGTTTTTAGTCTCTTCTTTAATAGTTTCCATACTCTATACTTATTTTGTTTTGTAAAATGTTTAATCTTCTTATTTAAATTAATTATTTCATTGCTACAATTATTATTGTTTTCATCTCACCTTTTTTTAATTTCATAATTCATATTTTAAATTCCTTTCATTTAAATCTTTAATCATTATTTTTAAATATTTATGTCGTTCATATATATATTTACTTAATTAGACTCTTTTTTAAACAAAATTTTGTTCAAAATCTTATTTATCAACAAAAGTGTAAACTGTAAAACATTTTTTTTCGTTTCATATTTGTTAATATCAATTTACCCCAATATACATTTTATCTATATAAACATATTCCAGTTTCTATTTTGCAAATTCGTAGCTCTAAAAATTTGTTTTCTCATTTAAACAAAAATTTAAATTATATTTTAATTTTTTTAATTTCTTGCAAATTAACGAGTAACATTATGTTCAATTTATACAACAACAAGACTTGTCCTGATAATCACTCTGCAACTTTCCCGCTCGAATAGCTATTTTGATTTTTATCCATGGCGGTTCATGCTGGGGGGAACCTCCTGCCCTACCCGGAGACCCTCCTTCGGCCTTTGTTTCTGACATGCACCAAACTGACTCCGACAGGGTCACGGTGCAAGGTACTTTGGATTCCCTGCCCCTTTCCCCTCCCAAGGTTGACTGGAAAGGTGTGTTGTTAGGGACCCCAGTGGCTGATTTGGATTCCACTTTGGGTGTGGTCACCTTTACAAAGGAAGGAACAAAGATCACTCAGCCAAACTTAGTTGTTCAGAAAACTATGGCGGAACTAAACCTTGCGCTGGTTGGGAGATTAAGAAACTTTTGGCCTACCATTGACATGGTTAGGAAATGAGTTGGAACCCAATGGAAGATTAAAGGGAATGTGGTGGTTTCATCTATTCCTAGAGGACTATTCCTTTTCAAGTTCATAGTCATTGAGGACCTTTCCTTTGTTTTATCTAGATCTTGGCTTTATGGTAAACACTTCCTCACTTTGGAAAAGTAGAAACTGGGTTTCGACCCCTCTACTAAGCCAGTAGAATGGTATTGGCCTAGGTCTAAATGTTAGGGCTACCACTCGAGTTCTGGTACGAGCAGGTCTTTAGGTGGATTGGTAACTCTTTTGGATATTACATCTTTTGTGGATCCAGTAACTCTATCAAAATCTCGCCTTGTTTTTCCCCACTTTTGTGTTAATGTGGCAATCAATAAAACCCTTCCAAACTTTGTGGTGCTAAAATATAAGCTGGGAAGATGGACCCAAGATATTTTATATGAGAATGCTACCCTCTTCTTCCAGTCTTGCAAATCTAAAGGACATACTAGGAAGGATTGTCAAGCTCCTAGTAAGTCAGATCTGAAGTTAAAGCACATTTCCATGGAGGATACGATGACTAGAGAAAATAGCCCTCCCACCCCCTGACTAACTTGGGATGCTGATATAGAGACTGTTGACATGACCTCTGGTCTCCCTCTTCAAAAGGACCATTGCACCTATGAGACGGGGTTCCCTTTCCCTCCCCCTTTACAATAGAGATAATTTTCCCTAGTACCGGTAGGTTGGAAGACAGAGAAATACCATCCACTAATGAGACCATGCACTACCCCTACACAAGCCTTGCCTCAGTGCTAACCCAGGGGGGAGATTAGTGTCATTGAATGACTACCCTCCATAACCACAAAATATTTGGTTCTCCCTAAATTGGAGGTGGTTCTTCTTAATCCTATCATGGTAGGATCCTCGATTGTTACTCTTATTACCATGTCGGGCCCTCAGGGCTTCCCGAGGTGTGAGGAGATGGACAAGAAAACTCAACAAAGGAATAAAAAAATTGATGTTGGTGTGGATACTAAGGCGGGCTGGCCCTCAGAAAGGGTTAGAAGATAAAGAAGTATAACGAAGGAGATTGCTGCGGGAAGGTAGCAGATGCTAGACCTCAGCCAAAAAGGTAAGAAATGATTGTTCTCTATTGGAATATTTGGGGCTTGAATAACCCCCAGAAATAACTTGTTTTTAGGTAGTATATCAATGAATATAAGGTGGACATTCTTTTTCTCTAGGAAGTTAAGATGTCTTATGTAAATTTTGATGCTTTGGTGGGGCGACTATGGCCTAGGGCCAATTTTTTCTACTCTGAGGTGCTTGGGGCTTCTGGAGGAATTAAAACCCTTTGGAATCCCTCCAAGATTCAGGGGGATGCTCTCAGCTTCACCCAACACTACCTTGCAATTTCTTTCACCTCTCCATCGGCACTCTGGCATTGTTTTAATGTTTAAGCTCCCAAAAATTGTAAGGAAAGAAGGAACATGTTGGAAGATTTTATGGCTTCCTTCCTTTCCCTACATGATTCTAAATTCTTGGTGGCTAGTGACTTCAATTCCCCCATGTTCCATTCTGAGAAATGCAGAGGTATTATGGACTACACTAACAGCATGGGGGACTTCTCTAGCTTTCTTTGTCTTAATGGCCTTTATGATATTGAGCTGAGGGGAAACCCCTTCACCTAGACTAACAAAAGGAAAGGAACTCACCTTATCCAGGTTCACCTTGACCAGGTCTTTGTTTCCTCTTCCTAGGACATGGGGTCTGCTTCTTCGCTTTCTTCTCTCCCTAGGACTACTTTGAATCACAATCCTCTCCTTCTCAAGTGGATGGATGTGATATATCCCTACTCTATCCCTTTCAGATATGAAATAATGTGGGCCTCCCACCCCACCTTCCGTGAAATTTTTTTGCACTGGTGGTCTATCCTGGTGAAGGGCACGTCAATGTTTTGGGTTGCTTCCAAGCTTGATCTTATCAGAGGTGTTGTCAAAGGTTGGAATAAAACCACTTTTAGAGAAATTTTTAAAACTAAGAAGGTGCATTTTGGAAAACTTGAAGACCTCCAAGGATAAATGGTCGCTAGAAATCTCTCGCCGGACCTCCACATTGAAGAGGAAACTACTAGGAAGTGTTGGAAGGATGTCTTAGCCAATTAATAAATCTTCTAGAAATAGATATATAGGGTTCTATGGCTGGAAGAGGGGGACCGCAACAATGCCTTCTTCCATCAATCTTCTTGTAAACACAAGAAGAGGAATTCTATCATCACTCTCAAAGACTAGTCAGGAATGTATGTTTTTGACCCTATTCATCTTAGCAATATGGCTACTAATTACTTCACCCAAACCTTTTTAGACTCTCACCTAGGAAACCTGGAAGGATCAGCTCATCTCCCACCTTCCTAGGGTGGTTATGGAGTCTAATAATGACACCCTCCTCTCCAGGGTCACTAATGATGAGGTTCACAGGGATGTTTCTTCTATGGGAGCCTACAACGCTCCTGGTCTGGATGGATTCCCCCTAGATTTATTCTGGGAATTTGGGACATTGTGGGTTCAGATGTGACGAGGGTTGCTCGGGACTTCTTCAGGACTAGGAAAATCCTGAAGCAACTCAATGATACCTATATTGTTTTGGTCCGCAAATGTGATGTACCCAGAGCTATGGAGGATTTCAGGCCTATAAGTCTTTGCAACATGCTCTACAAGGTCTTCTCTAAGATTATGGTTAATCGTATCAAACCCCTTCTCAGTAAGATCATTATTCCTAACCAAAAGGGATTTTTCCCTGGCATGCAAATCATGGATGCAACCATCACTACCCACGAGATCCTGCACTCCATTGACCATAGCAAGGTGGTGGGGATGTCTTTCAAACTTAATATTTATAAGGCCTATGATAAGGTCTATTAGATCTTCCTATACAAGGTGTTAGCTACTTTTGGCTTCTCTCATTCTTTCATTATTTTTATCAAGGCTTGTTTGGAGACTGTCAGATTCTTGGTGTTGTTGAATGGAAAACCTGGTGCTAGATTCACCCCAGGAAAAGGTTTGTGCTAGGGGGGGCCTATATCCATGCCTCTTCATCCTTTTGGATGAGGTCCTTGAGTGCAACATGATGCAATTGGCTCAATCCAAGAGAATCAAGTGGGTTAAACCAGCCACTACCCTCCCCCCTCGTTCCTACAGCAGTTTGTAGATGACATCATCTTCTTTGGAGTCTTTTCAGTGAGGGAAGCTCGTATGTGGAAATTTTTTCTCAATGATTATGCTACTACTTCTAGTCAGCACATCAACTAGAAAAAAAGAAGGATGTTCTTCTTTAACACATATCCTTCAGTCCAAGACAAAATTTTGAAAATTTTGTGATGCCAGGATGATTCTCTTCCTACTACCTACATTGGGCTTCCCCTAACTATCAAAGATGTGAAGAATGATTTTTGGAATACCATTCTTGAATGAACCCAAAGGAAACTTGCAGGTTGGAATGGAAAGCTCCTCAGTAGCATTGGTAAACTCCAACTCTTTTTGTTGGAATTATATTGAGATGATGTACTGAGAGGGGAGGGGTGAATCAGTACCTCTAAAACTTTTCTTGGTTAGCACATTAACCCTTAGTCATCATTTTGTAGTTTATTTTACCTAACTGATCATCTTTCTTTATGCATATGAAATCATATCATACATTATTTTTAGTATGTAACCATAACAGAAACATTCATGAAAATAGATAACACATGACACAAGATATGATATCACAGAAAACTCCTGTTAAGGAAGTAAAAACTGCGGTGGGGAT
>MU224933.1:6342362-6368947 GCA_018584345.1 Thuja plicata | reverse complement strand
AACACATAACACATGATATGATTACGGAGAACCTTGATCAGAGGAAAACTCTGGTGGGGATTAGTACCCACAAATATTGTACTAGGTATAATGAACCTGTTAAAGTTCCTTTTCCCTGTTAGAAGCAATCTTTACAAATTAAGTACAATGAACTGGTTAAAGGTCTGACCCTGTTAGGAGTCTTTTACAAAACCCTGTTAGGGGTGTATGGCTCACTGCCTAGTCTCACTGCCCAATAAGATGAAGGCTACAACCCTCTAAATGTTGATATGCACTATATCAAAATGAACTATTGTAATGACACTACTGTCTGATCAGTTATGTGTATGCGTGGATGCTCTTACTCCTTCAAAGAGCTATATCATCTTCTGACTTCATTATACTATCCCTCTGTAACTTCTTCTTACACAATAATAGACTCTTGTAACATATCTTTACATTACATACTTATATCTTCAAATCTGAATAGGCGCGACCCAAAACATAACACTAGTCGGCCCTAAAACAAAATATACAACGCTTCTGAACAAGTTGGCCTAAGCGTGTTTACTACTACATTAATTACAATAATACAAACTTATAACTAAAGGCACTTAGCCATTACATTACAAAATCATTCACGCTAATCAAAACTCTAGTCGGCTTCCATGCTCTGTTTCCTGGACTGCAGGTCTACTAATCTGTCTGTAACTTTTCCGTACTGATGTTCTGTACTCTGCGCATTTGGATCTAGCATGTATATACATCATAGAGTATATACCTAAGCATGCATGCTCTATTGTGATCTCTAACACGTGTGCTGACGTACTGATCTCTGTATGTGTTTGTCTGCCCTATTTTCACACTTAGTCATTTTCCTTTCATGACAGAACTTAAGTATGACTTTGTTGCCATGATTGACAACACAAAATAAGTCATGCTTCCTCAGGGAGTCAACTTGCCAACACTTGGCATTTTGGAGAATTTGGAAATTTTGTGGTTGCGTGTTGTATTGAAGCTTGGTGTGAATTCTTGGTTTGCTTATGCTTGGAGGATTCAAGGTTCAATCTTCTTCAAAGGCATAATTTTCTCTGTTTCTTGCAATGGATCTATGGTAGGGTTTTGATCCTTTTGTTGATTTCAATTCTTGGTTTAAAAATTTGTCTTCTTTGTGCTTGTTTGATGAGATTTTATTAATTAGGAGTTGTTTATGATTATGGTTAAATTAGGTGTTCTTGAAACCCTAGATCCATTATTGTTTTTAGAGAAAATTATAATTTAGCATAGTAGGGTTATGTTGTTCGAATTTTGTAGAAAAATTCCTTATAAAACTCCTACAAAATGAAAAATCAATTATCCTATAGTTAGAACTATAGTGGAGAGAAAAATATTTGCTTAGAAATAAATCTCTTGAAAAAAAATTAAATTGAAAAAAAAAGGGCTCTCTGGAAAAATACAGAGATTAAAAATAAAAATAAACACCAGTCAAATAAAATAAACCAGAAAAAACAAAAAGAGGAATCAAACAAAAAAGAAAATGTGCTTATGAATTTCCATTTTCAGAAATTAAATATATAAAAAATTGCATGTTTTTAAAAAAGAAAAGTATCTTTTAAAAAAAAACTTTTTTAAAAAAAATATATAAATTAAAAGTTTTTAAGGTGGCGGGGGCCACCACACCCCCACCACCACCGCAAGGACACCGTGGGTGTACCGCGGGGTACCTCCCCTGCAAGCCCTGCAATACTGCAGCCGCAGTGGGAGGCCTGTGGGCCTTGCGGGCCCATGGGACCCCACGGGGGGGCGTAGTGCCCACGTGGCCGTGGCGCCCGTTTCAAGAGGGGCCAGCGGGGGGTGTGGGGTGGGGACCATCCCCCCTCCCGTCCCCCACTTCGTTTGTTTATTTAATATTTTCTTGGTTTTAAATTAATCTAAAATAAATGTTATTTTAATTAAAATTTATTTTAATGAATATTTATTTTAATTAATGTTATTTTAAATTAAATGTTTTCTTTAATATGTTTTATTTTATCTAATGAAATTTAAATTTATTTAAATATGCAAAGGTTGTTAATTATTAATTGTGTTTATATATATTAAATGGATTTAATATATATTTAAATGAAGGATTAGTAGTTGTTAAAATTGATTATTAATAATAAAGGTTATTAATATTAATGGAATATTTCTTTTCATGTAGATTTAATCGTATCAGAGTTATTTATTTATAATAAAAAAATTATTAATATTGAGTTAATATTAATGTCTATTAGAGATTATATTCGTTATTTTCATACTATTGTAATTATAGTCGAGTTAGTAATTATTTTAATGGGTTAATTTATATAGGTGGAATTTTATAAATTAACCTATAGTATACTTAATTTGTACTTTCATTGAGATTTAATTATATTTGGTTAGTAATTTTAAATGATAGATGAATTTGTATAACATGATGTTATAAATTTGTTTATCATAACGTTATCTCGATGTCGTAATTATGTTATCACTATGATTGAATTAGTGCTTTTCGAAATGCATTTATTATGCCATGTTGTGTTTTGATTGATTATTGAAAATGAATTAGGTATGCTTTCCTTGTATGGGACATTTTCATTCTTGGGTATCTATTTGGGATAGATGACCTTTAGGATGTAAAACCAGAGGTTTTGGGGTTTTGATTTCTTCATGGTATCTTTTATGATGTCAGTGTGTGTTTCTGTGATGATGTCATGGTCCTGATTTCTTATACCCAACCTGATTCGGATATGTTGTATTTTATGGTCTTATGAGGGTATTGTTAATTGTATGGTTATTTGAGAACCTATGTGCTCCTGTATGGGCAGGATGTGATTTGAGATTATGTATACCTTCATGTTTTTGTTTATGAGCCCAGGTAGCTTAACTAAGTGTATAGAGGGGAAGTGGCTTGTAATGGGTCCAGGGCCCTAAGCAGTTACTAGGGTGTCTCATTGGAAAGTTACTTAATAAGTGACAATATGAAACAATAAGGGGTTTTTAAATGTACTAATAAGATAGTTGAGCCTCTACCCATGCCTTGAGTTTTTTACATGCTAGGAAGGCAGAGTTAGGATCCTTGTCTTCACAAAAGGATTACTGAGCCACATAGAGTCACTTGGGGGCCTGGGTCCAAGAGTGACTACTAGGGTACCTCAAGGGTAGACTAATGTGATGACACTTCCCTATATACAGCTTAGGTTATCCTACATGTGTCGGTTACCTTTAGTATTGTTTAGAGTTCCTTATTGTGATTTAGAGAACTTCTAGGATCTTCATTTGCATCTATGTATGATGTCATGTATACCTTGATGTTGCTTTCATGTTGTATACCCGTGTGAGTGGGCCTATTATTATCTCCTTGACATAGTGGGAGTGGACCTTTGATTCCATGTGGTCGAGTGGTAGTGATTCTTATTACCATTTAGATTCTGACGGTTCTTCTTCATGCTTGGATGATCCTTGTTGCAGTTCTATTTTCTGTCTTTTGGAGACTTGTTCAGTTACATGAGTTGTATAATTGTACAATATGTGGCTATTGGTTATCATCCTTTGGAGGATATATTGTATTGTATTGTTTTATATTATTGCATACACTGTGACTTGTGCTATGGATGATTGATTCAGTTGTATACCTTGGGTATTAGATGTATATGTGATCTTATTATTTGAGATGTATGTTAGTGGATTCAGTTGATGTATCCTTTATCTTAGTATTTTTAGTTATTGTTCGTAGATTATTTTTCCTAAGTAATTCTATGTCAAGGAACCCTCAAGAAATGTTATCTATGTATGAGTTGTACTTACATATTTCATGTACTTCATTATTTTGCTTCCACATTGTTATCATTATTGTTTGTAAACATTTAAAAAAAACTATCTTGTTAACTTAGTGTCCTGTTAGGTTATTTCTCCTGGGTTCCCTGGAAGGGCATTATACTTGGTATCAGAGCCCATGTTTCTACACTAGGAGCTCTAGGAAATATGTATGCCCATTAGTTGTCTTTTGGTTTTAAAACTTGAAACAAACATAGACATAAAACTTTGATATATTTAAAACCATTGCTTTGTGATTATTGTTTCCTTTTGATGTTATTTGGTTTTGATGTTGGTTATGAGTTGTGGTTTGGTTCCCTGGTTTCTTCAGGAATCATGCCTGAAACTAGAGCTACTAGAGGTCATGGTAGAGGCAGATTTGGTGGCCTTGGAAGGGGTATGGATCATAGTCCTTCCATGAGTGTTCATTGACATAACAGAGATGAGTAGAGGGATGAGCGTTGGGCTAAGTCTAGAGAGCCAGACATTAGGCAGTTGTTGTAGGAGTTACTGAATCATATTCCTAAGTAGGGTATATTGGAGAGGGATGTTTCACATCATTCTCAAATAGAGTAAAGAGAGGGTGAGATCTAGGAGCCCTCCAAGGAGGACTGTTACAGTGGATCCTGCAGTTGTGGCAGTGAACCACATGAGAGATCTCATGAGAGTGTGACCTACTCCCTTTGATGGGAAAGGAACAAGGTTTGAGGCTGAGACATGGTTGATTGCATTGGAGAGGAGTTTTTCTATGCATCCCTTTACTAGAAATACTAAAGCTAGGTATGTAGTAATGCAACTCTCTAATTTTACAGTGGTATGGTGGAAGATAGAGGAGGAAAAATTAGGGCTTTACATGGATACAGTGACTTGGGAGTTGTTCTTGGAACACTTCTGAGAGAACTTCATCTCTGATTAGTAGAGGTAACAGCGGGAAGATGAGTTCCATAACCTGAGGCAGTTAATCCTGTCAGTGGTGGAGTATGAGCGTCGATTCTTTGAGCTCAAGCAGTATGCAGGCTATGGTCACGACTTGGCCCTGATGATTCAGCACTTTTTTAGGGGGCTCAATGAATGCATCATTGGGGAAGTTAGACTCTTTGAGCCTACAACCCTCAGAGAAGTGGTTATTAAAGATACTCTTGCAGAGGCAAATCTAGCTTTGGACCATGGTGGTCAATTAGGAGTGCAGCCTAGTGTACCTACTTCTGGTGTCAGAGGTAGTCATTCTCAGGGAGCTGGGAATTATAGAGGTCCTTCTACCATTCCAAATGGTAATCAATCTCAGCAGCAGGGAGGAACCAATCCTCCTACTTTTAGTGGTCCTCGGATTAGAAACTTCCGTGATATTCAATGAAACAAGTGCAATCAGATAGTTCGCCAGCATAGAGTGTGTATCAGGATGTCAGTAGGGGAAGTGTCCAGCAGTCTAGTGCACCTTCGGTTAGAGGAGGTGGTTGTAGAGGACCATGCTTTTCCTATGGATAGTTTGGGCATATTGCAGTCAACTTTCCTCAGTGTGCACTGCAGTTCTCAAGATAGAGGCCATTAGCTTCTAAGCCTACATTTGGTAATGTTGGTATGTCTCACAGACCGTATGCAACATTTGATCATTCTCTAGATGTGTAGCATGCTCCTATGAGTGGGGCTGCAAGTAGAGGACCAGTAGCTATTGTTTGTATTCCTATAGTGGGGAATGATCCCCAGTGTTTGAATCAGAGACTTGGGAAGGGTCATGTTGGTTATATTTCCTGTTCGTAGTCTTTCCTGTAAATTTTTTAAGTTCTCTGTCACTCCTATGCTTAAAATTTGAAAGTCATGCCTAAAAATTGCTTATATATCTCTGCAAATAATGTTTTCAACCCTAAACCTAGTGAAAAATGTCAAAATCCCTAAGCCCTAGGGTCATTTCTATTCAAAAAAGAAACAAACCCCTAAATTCTCAGTCAAGTTTCTATTTTCAAGTTACCTTTTTCATAACTTAAGTCTGAGATATTAGCATGTGCTTATTGTGTTGTCACTTAGTCTTGTAAATAAAAACAAATATTCCAATTAGTCTGGAGACTTAGCAAAAATCATTGGTCGTGTTGTCTCTTGATAAAAAGAATATACCTCAAAGTATGTGGAGACTTAACGCTAACCCTTCATCTCAGATTAAATCAAACGGTGTTCGAGTTGTCTTGTGATAAACCCCACAGTTTAAAATTTATCTAGTGACACTGAGTTTTAACAGTCGTTGAGTCTCTGAATGAACCTGAGTTAAAAGCCAGTTTGAATAACATTGTTGTCGCCTAGTTACAAAAAAGATCTTGAGTTAAGTTGAGAATCAAGAGACTTAGCAACAACCACAAGATGAAATCCAAATCCAACGGTAGTCGTGAGGTCACGGTAAGAAGTTGAAAATTCAAATGAGATCTAGCAATCAGGAGACAAAGAGAAAATTAAGAACATGTTCATCAATCACAAAGTCTCATAAAAGATTAGGGTTTTCTATGAGAATCAAGAGACTTGGTGACAACCGTCAGATGCAGAAGAAAAGAAGATCAACAATAGTCGCGTTATCTCCAGATGCAAATAATAAAAGTAAAATTATCAAGTGATAAAGAGACAAAAGGTGTTTGTCATGTGGTCTCCAAATAAACCATGAGTTAGAATATTGGTTCAGCGACAAAGAGATATAACAGTCACCAAGTCTCCAGAGTAGTCTAAGGTTAAAGAATAGTTAGTAAATGGCTTAGTCGCAGTGTCTCTTTAAGAACATGAGTTAAGTGAGAACATCAAGTGACATGGAGATAACCGTTGATCTAAAGATTGATCCAATGGTAGTCGCTAAGTCTCAATGACAAACCACAGTTAGAGTGAACATCAAACGACAAGGAGATTACACAGTCGTGAGGTCGCCAGAAATAGAACCAGAGTTTAAAAGAAGACTTTTTTTCGATGCCATGGTGGATAGTTTCTATCCAATAGGATTTTAGAATTTTATGCCAGATGAAAAACTAGCCGAATTGTGATTAATGACAGCCAATCAGATTTTATTTTGATCTCTTTTCAAATTTTATAAGGTTTTAATAAGCAAAATGCACTCATTGATAATTGATTGCATGTCAGTTTGAAATGCCACGACTAGAACCAGAATTGATGTCACAATGTGTAACTAATGACAAAAGTCATTGAATTGTAAGTTTACCAGTTTTGAAGAGATGGTTGCATTGATTTCTTAGTTACAAGTAAGCGTATCCATTGCCATCTTATTTTTACCAGCTTCCAAGTTTTTAGAGCTAAGATTTTTATAAGAGTTCAGCATTTTCCAAGAAAAGTAGAGTTTTCTAGCAATGTGTATTGAGAGAAGCGACTTCCTAGTTAAGAATTCAGAGGGCATTATGATTGGCAGTGTTTTCAGTGCTCAGAAGTTCAAATTATAAAGTAATTGATAGCTTTAGGTGAGTGTTTGGAGGATATTTGTTTCAATATCAGTAACATATATTGGAACAGAACAAGATGAATTAGGCAATGAGTGTAGCGTCTACCAGTAAGAGAAGTGATGATGCTAACAATGATATGAAAGGAAAGTGCAACTACTCTAAAGAATTCATTTCCTTGTTGCCAGGATCAAGCTAGAACAGAAAGGTAAGTGTTGATACCCTTATAGATGATTTGAACTTTATTAGGGATGATAAAACCCTAGGATCCTCTGGTTATTCCATGTTTAATTATTTTTATAACAATAGTGATGAAGTTGTGCCTATATCAAACCCATGGACCTATGGATTGGCCAAGTTAATTGTCCCAGATATATTTGTAGATGTTGATTTCATCCTAGAAATGGCTAGTAGGTATGATACCCTGACCAAAACAATCAAAAGGGATGATGAAAAAGCCCTAGTTACCCTAGACAAAAACTCCTTCATGAAAGCCTTCAATGTGTACCATCCTATGGCCACTGAGATCAATTTGAAGAGTTTAGAGAATAGATATACAAGAGAGAGTGGCATTGCTTCCAAAATGATTCAGGAACATCATGTTCCAAGGAGAATGAAGAACTATATAGCACCCATTCCAGGGACTACCCCATACTTCTATAAGGACTTGAACTTCTACATGAAGTATATATCCTATGCACTATGCAGAGTGTTAGGAAAGGATGGAGGACCTGAAAGAATCACCTTAGATATCCTGATGATGGTCCTAGATATGCAGAGCCCTCATAAAAGTACCAACTATGATTATATCCAATATATCATAGATAAAATGCATCAGGGGTTTGTTGATATATAGAACAAGAAGGACAACCCCAGATTTATCCATTATTCTATTCTTATGCATTTGATCTTATACTACAACTTCCCCATTATGAACCATCAGTGTTTAAGGCCTCAAAGATTTCACCAGAACCAGGCCAACCTTAATCAATTTTGGCTGAGAGTTTGGAATTATACCTCAAGGGAGCAAGAGTTCTGTGCCTTTGAAAATTGGATAGCGTATCTAATTCTAAAGTGCCTAGGTTTCAATAAGACTAGGATACCAGTAAAAGTAATACAACTATTAAGGCCATGCCAATATCTTGACAAATGGCCAAGAGATCACAACTAGGGTGACTTCTACTATGAGAATAACTTCACATTGATTAGGGTGTATGGTTGCACCCACCCACTATTGGAGATTTGCTTCTGTGCAAATAATTGATTGTATGTTTGTCATTGATCACGACATATAATATACAACGGTGTCCTATATGCAATTATCAGTATAGATGTTTTGAAGCTATGTGTGTTTATTTCCATGGTATATACATGTTCTATATTCTATGTGCATTCACGTCAATTTAGATATGAAGTTTCAGTTGAGTTATGTTAATCAATTATGGCAGTTACAGTTTCTGGAGATTATCTGGGAAGAGCCGACGTAATTACATTGTTTCTTGAGTTGCGCCTATCTTTGGGATTTGTGTGTTTGTATTCATGTTTAGGTATGAGTTAATGATTATTATGCAAAGGTTCCAAATGTGTTTTATCAAGATAGTGATGTTGGAGTTAATCTGGTGGAGTCAACTTTGTGAAGCATCGTGTCCATTCAGTTTGAGTTGTGCGGTCCTAACTTTGACTGCAAAATTAGTTAAGCTGACAAGGAAGTTGTTGAAGTGTTTCCTAAATCTATTGTGACCTTATCCTTGGGAATATATATATAGTAGTTCAATTGAAATCACTAAGTGTCAAAAATGAATTGAAAAAGAAAAGACAAAGAAGAGAAGAATGTTATGCAATTGAAGATCTATGTGAAGAAACAGAAGAAGACTACAATTCACTAGAAATGATCAAGAAAAAAAGTTTACTTAATAGTTCATTATCAGATATGGTGTATATCTATTTTTTAGAAGGTTACAGCCTTCATCATTTGAGCAGTGAGCTCTCTGACAGTGTGTCCTCACCCCTAACAGGGTTATCTGTAAAGACTCCTAACAGGGTCTGACCTTTGACCAGGTCTCTGTACTTATTGCATTGTAAATAACAACCCCTAATAAGGTTGCAAGATATTCTAACAAGGATCATTATAAACAAGTACAGTTATTTGTGGGTGCTAATTCCCACTGGGGTTTTTACCTATTTTCATTTTCCCCATGACCAAAATTTTGTTGTTTAATTCTGTGATATCTTGTTGAGTTTATATTTAAAGTTATTCTGTACTTAATTGAAAAGAATTGAATCTTGTAGATAACTGATTCACCCCCCACTCAGTTATCACTTGGGACTATTCCTAACAATTGGTATCAGATCCAAGTTCCTTGGAGATAAAGCCTAATAGCTTAAGGTAGATCAAATGACATACTTCACGAAAGAGAGTCCTAAGTTTGATGGAGAGAACTATCTTGACTGGAAGAACACAATGATAACACATCTTTAGTGCATTGGATTTGAGATCTATGAGATTTCCACTCATGCAATTGATGTTCCCACCTTGAAAGACCTTGTAGAAGAAGACTCTACAATTAAACAAAAGAAAGTATTCACTCAAAATGCAATTGCCAAGGAAGCCCTAATCAGTGCCCTATCCGACAGTGAATTTTTTGAGATCAAGAAGGAAAATAAAGCATATTAAATTTGGAAATACTTAGAAGATATGTTTGAAGGAGACATCCAAGAAAAGAATGTACACAGAAAAACATGGAAGAAAAGATACAGTAATTTAGAGATGCTACCTGATGAGAACATTAGAGCTTACAATCAAAGGATCAATGAAGTAGTATCAGGCATCAGGGACAATGGAGGAGAAATTTCAGAGGATGATATAATGGACAAACTAATGATGACATTGATAGCATACTATGAGAGAAAGATCAATATCCTAGATGAGACTATGCAATTTTCAAAAGACTTCAAGAGAGAGACTTTGATCAGCAAAATATGTGCATTTGAGATATCAGGATTAAAGACAGAACCTAAAATGGAAACATCCTTCAAAGCCTCAGTCCATAGTAAGAAATCTTTAAGCTGCTCTAATGAGAAGGAAGAAGTTGATATTGAACTAGAAGAAATCATTGTTACGATTGCTAAGAAGGAAAGAAAGGTAAAGGGAAATATGAAGGACAGCTACCATTCAAATTTTTTTCATGCAACAAAGTTGGCCACTTTGCATCCAAGTGTCCCACAAGAGTCAAGAAGTTTAGATCAAATTACAAGCCCAAATACACTAAGGAATACTATCATGCTAAAGATGGTGTAACTGATGATGACTCAAGAGAAGATGAAATTGGATTTGTTTCCATTAAAGACATTAAGAAAATGCTTGAAGAGATGGACATTGAAAATGAAAAAGAAGCACAAAAGTTAGCATTAGTTTCCAAAGCAAACATCAGAACAGACTGGATCATAGGCAGCAGGTTTTCACATCACATGATAGGTGACAAAGACATATTTGTACATCTAGATAAATACAAAGGTGGCATGGTCAGATTTGGAGATAACACTCCCAAACCTATCATAGGCAGAGGATCTATCACCTTAGATGGAAAGAACAAGATAGATGATGTTCTTTATGTTGATGGCTTGCATCATAACTTACTAAGTGTTGGACAACTGCTAGATAAAGGATATTAGTTAGAATTCAAGAAAAATAGTTGTATTATCAACAACAAAGAAGGAGACATGATTGCATCAGGCTCAAAGACCAAAGGTAATGTCTTTCAGCTTAACTTTGAAGTAAGTTGTTTTGTTGCAAAAGTGGATGATAGTTGGCTATGGCACAAGAGACTTTGTCATATCAATTTTGACAACCTAGTAAAGATAAGTAATGTAAAGGCAGTAAGAGACCTTCCAAGTATTGCAAGACCAGTTAATACAATGTGCAGGGAATGTGTGATGGGGAAATATGTGAGGACCTCATTCAGGAGTAAACAAAACTCTGTAGAGAATAAATTAGATCTGATACATACATACCTATGTGGACCTACTCAAACAAGATCATACTATGGAGAAAGGTATTTTATTCTATTTGTTGATGATTTCTCAAGGATGATGTGGGTTACGTTCTTAAAAGACAAAATTTGAAGCTTTTGAGAAGTTCAAAGTATTCAAATCCAAGGTTGAAAATGAATCTGGATTAAAGATAAAATGTCTAAGATCATATAGAGGAGGAGAATTCACCTCTGAACAGTTTTATGATTACTGTGATGAACATGGAATCAAAAGACAATTAAGTGCACCTAGAACCCCTCAGCAGAATGGGATTGTAGAAAGAAGGAATAAGATAATACTTGACACAATGTGCACTATCATGATTGAAGGAAAGGCTACCCATACCTATTAGAAAGATGCGGTCAATACAGCAGTCTATACTATTAATAGAATCCAATTAAGGCCAGGTGCAGACAAGACACCTTATGAACTTTGGTTTGGTAATGTACCTATTGTAAAATACTTCAGAATATTTGGAAGCAAGTGCTACATCAAGAGAGATGATAGTATTGGCAAGTTTGATGCTAGAAGTGATGAAGGTATTTTTATTGGTTACTCTACTAAAAGCAAAGCCTATAAATGTTTTAATCTAAGATTGAAGAAGATCATTGAAAGTAATCATGTAAATATTGATGAGAAGTTTATGATTCAAGAAAGATACTATGAATGTGCTCCCATGATTGAAGATGAACCTAGACCTATCAATAAAGACACAGTTATTGAAGAAATGTTTGACTGTATTGATGTTCCATGCAACAATACTGAACCAAGTCAAGAAGAATCATAGATTACAGATGAGAGTGTACTCCTAAAAACTCAAAATACACATCCAAATACCACTCTAAGGAAGACATCATTGGAGATCAGAGCGCTAAAGTCTTGAGAAGATCCATAGAAAAAGATTCAACCATTGATGAAGAGGTATGCTTACTTTCATAGATTGAACCCTTAAGTGTTGAAGATATGTGCAATGATTCAGATTGGAAAAGTGCTATGCAAGAAGAATTAGATCAGATAATCAAGAATGACACATGGGAACTTGCTCCTAGACCTTGTGACAAAAATGTGATTGGAACAAAGTGGATATTCAGGAATAAGATGAATGAAGAAGGCACGGTGGTAAGAAACAAAGAAAGACTGGTATGTAAAGGATGTGCGCAAAGAGAAGGAATAGACTAAACTAATACATTTTCCACTGTGAGAAGACTGGAAGCTATCAATCTATTTTTGGCCTATGCAACATTCAAGAACTTTAAAGTATATCAGATGGATGTCAAGTCAACTTTTCTGAATGGTGACTTAAAAAAAGAAGTTTACATAGAACATCCTGAAGGATTTAATCTATCAGACAAACTAGATATGGTATGCAGACTAAAGAAAGCACTTTATGGACTTAAACAGGCCCCAAGATCTTGGTATGAGAGACTTGATGGTTACTTAACCAAGATCGGATTCAAAAAGGGGACATCAGATTGCAAATTATTCATGAGAGAGACACATGATGGAGTATTACTTGTTGCTATCTTTGTTGATGACATTATCTTTGGAGGTAATGACAAGCTTAGTGCAAAATTTTCCAAAGAGATGCAACGTGAGTTTGAAATGAGCATGATTGGACCTATCAAATATTCTTTGGGACTGAATGTAAAACAAACAGACAAAGGCATATTCATAAATCAGTCTAAGTATGTGAAGGAGATATTAAAAACCTTCAAAATGGAAGATTGCAAACCAGTAAGCACCCCCATGATAACAGGAAGCAAGCTTTCTAAAGATGATGATTCCATGGCAATTGACAAGACTTTATACAAGTCTATGATTGGAAAACTCATTTATCTTACTCAATCTAGACCTGATATTTCTAATGCAGTTGGCATTGTTGGAAGATTTGCAGCTGAACCAAAACAAAACTACTTAATGGAAATAAAAAGAATGTCCAGATACTTAAAGGGAAATATGGTTTATGGTATCCTAACTCAGAGAATGTACAACTTCATGTGTATATAGATACAAATTGGGCAGGTTGTGTTGATGACAGGAAGAGTACCTCAGGAGGAGCAATATTTCTTGGAGACTAGTTGGTTACTTGGACAAGTAAAAACAATAATTATATTTCTCAGTCAACAGCAGAAGCTGAGTATGTAGTTGCAGCATTAAATTGTTCTACAATTGTTTGGATCAAACAAATGATTACAGACTTTGGTATTCAGATTGATTATCCTATTATTATCCACTATGATAACACTAGCACTATTAATATGTCAAAGAACCATGTGATGCACGCAAAGACAAAACACATTGAGATCAAATACCATTTTCTAAGAGAAAATTTTGCAGACAAAGAGGTAAAGTTGGATTATGTGAGCACTAAAGAACAATTAGCAGATATTTTTACAAAGCCTTTATCAAAAGATACTTTTGAGTATCTTAGGGAGAAGCTGGGAGTAATTCCCTTTCCTGAGTCTGATTAGAATTTGCAGGAAGAACATCAGTCCTTAGTGACTGATGAATGGTTGACTACTCTACTTCTGGAGTAGTACCTGTGCTTAGTGTTGTTTGGCACCCTTTTCCATTGATGTCAAAGGGGGAGTATATAGTAAGGGGGAGCATATACTCTGGGGGAGTATATAGTCATGAAAATAAAAACATAATCAGAAGAGCTATAGTAGTGTAGACAAACCTTTAATGAGGATATTGAGAAGATTGTAAAAAGAAGGAAGACACTTTGAGTTGATGATATCATATGTTTCCATCAATGTCAAAGGGGGAGATTGTTGGAGATTTGCTTCTATGCAAATAATTGATTGTATGTTTGTCATTGATGACAACATATAATATACAGCAGTGTCCTATATGAAATTATCAGTACAAATGTTTTGGAGCTATGTGTGTTTATTTCCATGGTGTATACATGTTCTAGATGCTATGTGCATTCACGCTGATTCAGATATGAAGTTTCAATTGAGTTATGTTAATCAGTTATGGCAGTTACAGTTTCTGGAAATTATCTGTGAAGAGCTGACATAATTACATTATTTCTTGAGTTGCACCTATCTTCAAGATATGCATGTTTGTATTCATGTTTAGGTGTGATTTAATGATTATTATGCAAAGGTGTCAAACATGTTTTATCAAAATAGTGATGTTGGAGTTAATTTTGTGGATCTGACTTTGTGAAGCATCGCGCCATTCAGTTTGAGTTGCACAGTCCTAACTTTGATTGCGTGATTAGTTAAGCCAACAAGGAAGTTGCTGAAGTGTTTCCTACATCCGTTGTGACCTTATCCTTGGGAAGATATATATAGCAGTTCAAATAAAATCACTAAGAGTCAAAAATGAAGTGAAAAAGAAAAGACAGAGCATAGCAGAATGTTATACAATTGAAGATCTATGTGAAGAAACAGAAGAAGACTACAATTCACTAGAACTGATCAAGACAGCAGGTCTACTTAATAGTTCATTATCAGATATAGTGTATATCTATTTTTTAGAAGTTTGCAGCCTTCATCATTTGAGTATTGAGCTCTTGGATAGTGTGTCCTCACCCCTAACAAGGTTATCTATAAAAGACTCCTAACAGGGTCTGACCTTTGACCAGATCTCTGTACTTATTGCATTGTAAATAACAACTCCTAATAGGGTTGCAAGATCTTCTAACAAGGATCATTATAAACTAGTACAGTTATTTGTGTGTGCTAATTCCCACCAGGGTTTTTACCTATTTTGGTTTTCCCGGTGACCAAAATTGTGTTGTTCAATCCTATGATATCTTGTTGAGTTTATATTTAAAGTTATTCAGTACTTAATTGAAAATAATTGAATCTTGTAGATAACTTATTCACCCCCCCCCCCCCTCTCAGTTATCTCTTGGGACTATTCCTAACACCCATATCATGTTTTTCCATTCCCTGGGCCACCAAGGATTGCAGCAATGGAATTCATCAAGCAACTGATTTTGACAGATAAGGAACACCTTGCTCCTCACATGAAGGGTACATTTACCCCAAGGCAGTTCAAGATTTATAATTTTACAATTGGAAAGAAGGAATTGGACCCAGTAAACAGCTGGATGAGCCATTACAAGATGAATGTGGTTCTTTCCATATATATTGACACATAGGGCTTCATCCTAAGTGCAAAGTAGTTGCTAACACATACCATCCCATACACAAAGGATCATGAGGAATGCGTGGAAGAGGACTTGATAAGAAACATTTTGGAGGATGAGGAGGTGGATAAAAGAGCTGAGAAGTTCAATTAACTGATGGACCTAGAGAGACAAGTGAAGAGAAAAGGCATTACTTTTGGGGGTTTCTTCCCAGACATGCCATATTTGAAGAGGCTAGATGCCATGATAGAGTCCCACACTCTCTTATGAAACCAGTTGGAGGATGCACTTGTAGTGCTAGAGAAGGGCCACAAGGGGCACTCATCATTAGAGTATGATGAGGATAGTGATGAAGAATACTCAGCACCCATCTCCCCTCCAGTTAACCAAGCATTTACTGAAGAACAAGCAGCTGAGGGTGAAAACATAATTGACCTAACAGAGGTCCCTAAGACTGAGGTTACAAATGAACCCCCACCAAAAAGATAGAAAGTAGAAATAGGGGAACCTTCTTAGAAGAAAGAGAAAAAGAAAGACAGGATTGGTGCTCTCATAACTGGAAACAGAGCATATGATCATCAATTGAGAAGGAAAATAAGAGCAAAAAGGAAGCTCCAAAAGGATGAAGAAGAGGAAGTAGAGCTACCTCTTAGGACATGCACAGATGAGAGACTGATATATCAAGATCAATTCCTAAAAGATGATAATCTCATCAAAACAAAGGAATTCAAATACTTCCTCATCTATAATAAGCAACAACAAGTTGGTGCACAATTGCAGTTACCAGGTGGTGATCTAGTGACCACAAAGGCTCTACAAACATTGCAGGATTATGATCATGAATCAGAGCAGATAACACTTGAGCGGGAAAGACAATTGGTCAAGGTCAGTGGTATGTTAATAGTGGAGGGTTGGGATTTAGCCTTTGCTTTTATTATTGATCAAATTAGAAAACAGCCTGATGTAAAATTATGATCAGAAACATAGGTTGGGGACATGATCAGAGGATTTGGATATAATCCAAAGTCCCAGGCATTAGTAATGTGGAGCTTAGCTCCAAAAGATCAAAAGCCAACCCTATTAAATATTCAGGAGAAGATGGAAGGCAACAAGATAATCTAGTCAGTCCAGAACATATGAGAATTGGAGATTTCCCAAGTGCTCACACATTTTTCTCAACTGAATGAGGCTAAGGCAGTTCAAATTTCTAAGAAGTTGAAGAAGTTCACTAGTTAAACTAGTGATATTGTTAAGGACGGGGAGCTTGGTCTCATTAAAATTAAAGAACAAGAGAAGCTCATAGCAGAGCTTACACAACAGTTGCTTGATGTGATAGAACCTTCCCCTATAGAGACAAAAGAGGTCCAAGATGCTGAGATCCAAATAGAGGATACAAAGAATATAGTAGCAAAGATAGAGCAAGAGGTTAAGGAGCACAACAATGTGATATTGGGTGCATTAACACAAATTTTGTAGCATAGGTTAGATACCATAAAGGATAAGATTGATGTGGTGTATGGAGCCTATGGCAAGCTACCAGGCCTACAAGTAGAGGAAAACTATTTTATCTCAATTTTGAATCCCTATTATGCAACATGATCTGGAAGAACAACACTTTTTGAAAGGTTGGCATCTTTGCAACCACTTAGGCCAGACCTACCAGAAATAGTTACTCTGGTTGGAACTGAGATAGAGAAAATAGGAGCCACCTTGTCATTTTTTAAAGGAAGGCTAATCAAATAGAGGCAAGGTTGAATATGTTTGGGCTAAGCTACAACATATTTGTGCCTCCCATCAAATCAGAGGACAATCATATTAAGCCACTAGGGCTATGGGGCTCAGAGTTCAACAATGTATAGCCCAAAAAATAGGTTTATGTTTCTGATCAAGGAGAGCTAGACATGGAGAGATTTAATAAGATTCTGGATGAAGCAATTAAGGCAGAAACAGATTGCAATAAATTCATCATAGATGTTAAGAGCATAACCGATGTCAGGTGGGAAAGATAGAATGCCCAGTTGGAGAGTATACAGATCTTTGAATGGCCAAAGGAGGAATATGTTACAGCATGGGACATCTTAACAAAGCCCAAGAAGAAAAATCATGTCATAGGTTACCAGGACATCATGGATGAAGAATGGGAGGACACATGGCACTTGTCCTCTGAGCACAGGAAGGTTAGCAATTATAAAGACTAGTGTAAGTTAGCCTATATTGGCCGTCACTAGATCTCATTTCAAATATCAGATGCTATCCTGAACATATACAGACAAAGGTGCCAAAGATCACAAGAAGACAAGAAGAAAATCATATATTATTCTTCAGTTTTGTTCATCCGCCGCTTGGTGCTTTCTTGTCTTTTGTCTTTTCTAGTTTTTAGGGTTAGGTCTTAAAACCATCTGAAGCTTGTAGCATCCTTACTTCTTAAGGATTCTAAGATGGTTTAAGCCTATAAATAGAACTCAATTGTAACATTTTAAAAATTTGGAATGATAATGGAATAGACTTACAAGGAAGACTACTAAAATTTGTCTAAGCCTATGTACTTTTGTGTCTATCTAAATGTATTTGAAGCATTAAGACATTAATATAATATATTGCAATCTTTGTTTTACATCTTGATTGTCTCTTTTCATTTATGTTATAGTTTTTGTATGTTTATTTGTAAGGAACTTAGACATACTGATCATAGGGTGATTATGAATTCATTTGTGAGCTCCTTCAAGGAAGGATTAATTATTTCAAATCACCCTATAGAACTTAGCATTAATTTAAGGATTGGATGACAGTTATAGAAATAGAGGAATATCTGTAAGGAATTTTATCTTTGTTGCAAGTATTCTATTAGTCACCTTATTGTGGATTTATACCAGATATTGACTCTATAGCCCATAGGATCAGGCACTAGTTTATATTTTTGCATGAAACTGTTCAATTCATTGAGCATTTAAAGAATAATCATTCAAATTACATTACATTTATAAAAGAGCATACATTCCTAAGTAATTGTACTCATAGAGTATGCAATTCAAGTCTACTGATTCCTTTTAGAGAGAATCAAATAGGTTATCCCTCTTGAAGTTCATAAGAAATGAAAAAGGAAGAAGGATCAGAATCCTTATTGCATTACTATTTGTTGTTGTCAAAATACTAGTTTGGCTCATTAAGCTCTGTATCAGGATTCATAGTCATTTGTATAGTCATCTACTTATTGATCCATTAAAATGCATTCACCAAGTTAGTAAAAAGATAATCCACTTAAAAGATACTATCAATCAGTAATCATCCATAGGTAATACCTGCCTGAACTAGTGGATCTCAAAAAAGGAGGAGGTAATAGTTTCACTGGATGTTATCTAACACCCTCATCAATTAGGAATTTCTCTTGCTTGAATCATTTATTTCAATATTGGGAGTCATAAAGTTAAAACACAAATTCAAGCATTTTGAGGTTCAGCAAGAAAAATCCCTAACAAATTGGCGACTCTGGTGGGGAAATAATAGGACAGCAAGTTTAAGATGCTCAATTCCTTGCTTTGTTGAATCATCCCAGAGTCTGGTTATAGAGTCATAGTTTTCAAAAACATATTCCTCAAACTTTTGTTAAAGAGTCAAGCATGTTTTTTCTATCATTGCAAAGTGTCTGAAAGTCCAAGTTATTGAAGAAATGTTAATACAATCTCACATGTGGTGAGTGGCAACTCTGAGTTCTTTGATTTGCACCAGTGTGCATGTTTGAAGAAAGACTACAAAGAAGAGGTGGACATGCAGTCAAGAGGTAGTAGATATTTGGTCTCCTATGAAGAGGAATCATTAAAAGACCCTATATTGGAGATGTATGTAAGTTGTTGATCTAAAGAAGGTCAGAGCGAGGTGAAGAGATCTCAGCTGATTCAAATCTTTTCCTCTACAAAGAGGTGGTAGCTCTACCAAGTTTTGAAAGTGATTTGGAGGTGACTTCAAATCCAATAAGTTTGCAGTAGCTTCATCACACTCCAAGTACTTTTATTTTCATTGGATAAATTCTTTTATTCCATGAAAATTAGTTTTACATGTTTTCCCTATTAAGTGGTCAGCACTAAGTTAAGAGGGAAGAAAGAGGCAGTTGGTAATCACCCTGCCTATTAAAATGTCACACCTATATTAGGTTAGGTTGTGTAATGCTATAAACTTTGAAATTATCTTTGGATACCCAAATCCTATTCCACCAATAGTCAAGGATTGTTTGCCTAAATTCATAGGCTAGGGTGAGCAATCAGCTAAGGATCATATAAGAAATTTTGTTAATTTAATAGATGATCATGACATCAGACATGAGGATGTACTAATGAACTTATTTGCAATATCTCTAGTAGATTATGCTAGGGACTAGTTTAAGGAATTACCTCCTGGTTCAATAGGATCTATGGCTGCATTTGAAGATTGTTTTGTTGAGCAATATGGTAAAAGGGAGGATAGTGATTATCATGACATGTCTGAATCTAAAAACGCTTTACCAAAACTTGAACTTGTTAGTGCAGAAATAGAAGTGATAAGACAAAATATTCAAGAAAGAGTGATCAAAACATTACAAGAAAATATGAGAAGAAATGAGAGTGAGTCCCAATATGATTACTACATGAGGTTCTCTCCTAAGATTAAGGAGTCTAGTATCCCTTTTTGTCTTCAAGAGTTTGTTTGGGAAAATTTTTTTGTGGAACTTTGTTTTACTGATTCTATAAAATTGTCAAGCTCTCAGAGGGTGGATATTATCTGGAATACTATGAAATGGATGGAACACAGAAATTTTTTCTTCTAAAGACATGTATGAAGTTGAAACTAGTGAAATTGAATCTGAAAATGTTAAAGATGTTGAATATGAATCTAGTTATGTTGATGAAGATGAGTCTAGTGATATTCAATCTAGTTATTATGATTATGATGATTAGTCCACTTATGCTGAAATTTTTGTTGATTCTGATACTGATAATGAACTTTGTGAGCAGCAAGACAATGAACATGTTTTGTGTGGACAACAAGATGATAACTATGATGTGGATGTGAGTGTTTGTAGTGATTTCTTCACACAAGATGATATGGTCTGAGAGATCTCACTCCATGATTCCAATGATGAATAAATTTGCAACATCAAGCAAGAAATTAATAAGTGTGAACAAGATTGCCAATCTTTGCTAAGCAGTGAGAAAATCTTAGATTTTTTAACTGCCAATTTTCAGAGGTATGTATCAGAAAATGACTCTCAAACTTTACGCCCTATGGATATAAGCTTTGATATTGATGACTTTGTTGAGGGTGTGAAAAATGATAATAACAATGTTGATTGTGAAAGTGTACAGAGATGGGTATAAATGATGATACTTGTTCACTTCATAGTGAACAAATTTTAGAATTGTTGTCTTATGAATATCTCAGATTTTCAGGGCTAGATAGACTTGAATCTCAACACTTTACACACATCAAGTTTGAAAAGGAGTATCTATCAGATTGTCAGAGTGTTGATACTTATATTTCTGATTTTCCTTATATTCTTATGTCACTAGGGCACAATCAAGTTAAATATGATATGTCAGATGATGAAAGTATCAGAGTTGTTTCATATTTAAGGGATGAAGAGACTCCAAATATCATGTTGAGCATTGATTGGTATAGTTTTCTATATTTGAAATCTTTTTCAGATTCTAAATTTTCCAATAAACCATTAAGGGATAGTCCTCCAGTTGCTCAAATCTCACATGTTTATGATAAATGTTTTAATGTTTTCCCTCCCACCCACCAACAAGTTTTAGATTTGAATGATGATGATAATTTGCAGGAAGATATTGAAGAGGACTCTAATATGGATATACAAGCTATTGTCAAGGTGCGGGATAGTAATCCTTGTGAGAAAAAGAGTATGGATTATGATATGGGATTACCATTATTTGATAGTGAAGACATTGAATCTTGCTCTTTTGATTTATCTCTTCTTGCAAAAGGTCAAAATCACTTGCATAAGATCCATGATGTCAATAATGAGCTTAACTTTGACAGTGAAGATATTGTTGTTCCTTATCTTTTGAAGAATGAGCCAGATCATATCCCAAGTGGTAAATGTTTTCAGTATTTTATATAAGGTGTAGTGTGTTGATTTCTCATTTGATTTGCAAACTATTGATGTGAATGGATTTAGTAGTGTTAACCCAAGTAATCTGGTAGATTTTGAGTGTTTTGTTTTTCAGCCAGAAGGTGATTATCAGAGATGTGGCATTGCACCCAATATTGATGATTATTGCATTGAATCTCAGTTTCTTCTAAATAATAAATGCATTATGCATATGCCACATCCTTCTCAGAATTGGTATCATTTCCATTTTATCTCTCAAGTTGATTATGATGATATTTTTATCTTGAACTAATGGAGAGTAGTAATAAGATTGATCAAATGCATGGAAATGGTAATTCATTTTATCTCTGATTTGTGAAGATGAAAACCAGGTGTATGACAGAGTTAAGAGATTATCTCATTTTTGGGGCTATGGGCCTCTTGTAGATAATCTACATATTCTATAGTCACTTTCCCTTTCATTTGTGTGATGTGTTTTCTTTCAATAAAGAGTTCTCATTTTTTGAAAATAGAAGAGAAAAGAATTTTTAGTGAAAAGAGGAGAGAGAAAGGGGAAAATATGATTTGAAGTTTTAGGGGTGGTTTTCTTCTACCATGAGATTCTGAAAGTTCTCTACATGCCCACATGGGGCATGCATCCATAGTCAGAGCCACTATTGGTTGTATTTCCTGTTCATAGTTTGCTCTATAAAATTTTGAATTTCTTTGTCACTCCTATGCTTAAAAGTTGAAAGTCATGCCTGAAAATTGCTTATATATCTTTGCAAATAACGTTTCCAGCCCTAAACCTAGTGAAAAATGTCAAAAACCCTAAGCCTTAGGGTCATTTCTATTCAAAAGTACAAAAAATCCCTAAATTCTTAGTCGAGTTTCTATTTTCAAGTTACCTTCTTCATAACTTAAGTATGAGATTTTAGCATGTGCTTATTGTGTTGTCACTTAGTCTCATAAAGAAAAATGAATATTACATTCAGTCTGGAGACTTAGCAAAAAGCATTGGTCATGTTGTCTCTTGATAAAAAGAATATACCTCAAAGTATGTTGAGACTTAACGCTAACCGTTCATCTCATATTAAATCAAACGGTGGTCGGGTTGTCTCATGATAAACCCCATAGTTTAAAATTTATCTAGCGACACTGAGTTTTAACAGTTGCTAAGTCTCTAAATGAACCTGAGTTAAAATCTAGTTTGAATAACAGTGTTGTCACCTAGTCCCGAAAAAGATCTTGAGTTAAGTTGAGAATCAGGAGACTTAGCGACAACCACAAGATGAAATCCAGATCCAATGGTAGTCGCAAGGTCATGGTAAGAAGTTGAAAAGTCAAATGAGATCTGGTGATCAAGAGACAAAGAGAAAATTAAGACACGTGTTCATCAGTCGCAAAGTCTCATGAAATATTAGGGTTTTCTATGAGAATCAAGAGAGTTGGCAACAACCATCAGATGCAAAAGAAAAGAAGATCAATTGTAGTCGCATTATCTCTAGATGCAAATAATAAAAGTAAAATTATCAAGCGATAAAGAGACAAAAGGTGTTTGTCACGTGGTCTCCAGATAAACCGTGAGTTAGAATATTGGTTCAATGACAAAGAGATATAACAGTTGCGAAGTCTCTAGAAGTAATATGAGGTTAAAGAATAGTTAGTAAATGGCTTAGTCGCAGTGTCTATGTAAGAATATGAGTTAAGTAAGAATATCAAGTGACATGGAGATAATCGTTGATCTGAAGATTGATCCAATGATAGTCACTAAGTCTTGGTGACAAACCATAGTTAGAGTGAACATCAAGCGACAAGGAGATTACACAGTCGTGAGGTCACCAGAAACAGAACTAGAGTTAAAAAGAAGACTTTTCTTCGACACCATGGTGGATAGTTGCTAGCCAATAGGATTTTAGAATTTTATGTCAGATGGAAAAGTAGCCGAGTTGTGATTAATGGAAACCAATCAGATTTGATTTTGATCTCTTTTCAAATTTTATAAGGTTTTAATAAGAAAAATGTACTCATTGATAATTGATTGCATGTCAGTTTGAAATGCCATGGCTAAAACTAGAATTGATGTCACAGTGTGTAAACTAATGGCGGAAGTGATTGAATTGTAAGTTTACTAGTTTCAAAGAGATGGCTACATTGATTTCTCAGTTATAAGTAAGCGTATCCATTGCCATCTTATTTTTACCAACTTCCAAGTTTTCAGAGCTAAGATTTTTATAATAGTTTAGAATTTTCCAAGAAAGGTAGAGTTTTCCAGCAGTGTGTATTGAGAGAAGTAATTTCCTGGTTTAGAATTCAGAGGGAATTATGATTGGCAGTGTTTTTAGTGCTCCGAAGTTCAAATTACAAAGTAATTGATAGCTTGTGGTGAGGGTTTGGAGGAGATTTGTTTAAATATCAGTAACATATATTGGAACAAAACAAGATGAGTCGGGCAGTGATTGTAGCATCTACCAGTGGGAGAAGTGATGATGCTGACAATGATATGAAAGGAAAGCGCAACTACTCTGAAGAATTCATTTCCTTGTTGCCGCCAGAATAGAAAGGTAAGTGGTAATACCCTTATAGATGATTTGAGATTTATTAGGGATGCTAAATCCCCAGGATCCTCTAGTTATTCCCTATTTAATTATTTTTATAACAATAGTAATGAAGTTGTTTCTATATCAAACCCATGGACCTGTGGATTGGCCAAGTTAATTGTCCTAGATATATTTGTAGATGTCGATTTCATCCTAGAAATGGCCAGTGGGTATGATACCCTGACCAAAACAATCAAAAGGGATGATGGCAAAGCCCTAGTTACCATAGACAAAAACTCCTTCATGAAAGCCTTCAATGTGTACAATCCCATGGCTACTGAGATCAATTTGAAGAGTTTCAATAACAGATATATGAGAGAGAGTGGCATTGCTTCCAAATTGATTCAGGAAAATCATGTTCCAAGGAGAATGAAGAACTATATAGCACCCATTCCAGGGATTGCCCCATACTTCTATAAGGACCTGAACTTCTACATGAAGTATATATCCTATGCACTATGCAGAGTTTTAGGAAAGGATGGATGACCTAAAAGAATCACCTCGGACATCCTGATGATGGTCCTAGATATGCAGATCCCTCATACAAGTACCAACTATGATTATATCTAGTATATCATAGATCAAATGCACCAGGGGTTTGTTGATATACACAACAAGAAGAACAACCCCAAATTTATGCATTATTCCATTATTATGCATTTGATCTTATACTACAACCTCCCCATTATGAACCATCAGTATATAAGGGCTCAGAGGTTTCACCAAACCCAGGCCAACCCTATTCAATTTTGGCTAAGAGTTTGGAATTACACCTCAAGGGAGCAAGAGTTCTGTGCCTTTGAAAATTGGATAGTGTATCCGATTCTAAATTGCCTAGGTGTCAATAAGACTAGGCTTCTAGTAAAAGTAATACAACTATTAAGGCCATGCCAATATCTTGAAAAATGGCTAGGAGATCACAATTGGGGTGACTTCTACTATGAGAAGAACTTTACATTGATTAGGGTGTATGGTTGCACCCACCCACCTCATGTTTTTCTATTCTATGTGTCACCAAGGATTGCAGCAATGGAATTCATCAGGCAACTGATTTTGACACATAAGGATCACCTTTCTCCTCACAGGAGGGGTACATTTACCCCAAGGTAGTTCAATATTTATAATTGGGTGTGTGCACCAAGTTGTGGATTAAAAAAGTGGACACATCTTTAAAAAAAATCAAATTTCATATAACCTGATCGTTTTATTGAATAACCCGATCGGGTTATTGAAATTTCAAAATTGTACTAGGCTTAGTAACCAAGCCTAGACAATATTATTAAAAAATTTGAACTTTCTAAGAACCCGATCGGGTTCTGAGATGTTTCAATTAAACTGATCAAGTTGTTAGACATATAATTTTCCTAATAACCCGATCAGGTTATTAGAAACATATTAGTTTTTGGACAGCCCACGGCTTAGGCCAATTCTAACGCCTAAACCACAGAGAAACAGACCCTAAAAGACCCAAAACACCACAAAACCCGATCGAGCTTTGAAGAAAATAATAAATATTCAACAATTTGCACATTTCCAAGCAATGGTGCCCCGTAAGAAAGGTATGTATTAATTTTTTGGTCGTTTTGTTGTTTTTTTGTATTTTTTATCAAATTAGGTTATGATATTGATTTTTTGTTTTCTTTTAAATTAATTTCATAACAGATCCATCAAACAACCCCAGAAGAGGAAAAATAAATGAAAGACCACCCCTTGTAAACCCTCCTCCAAATTCTCCTCATCCACCACCATCACCACACGTAAACCCTCCTCAAAATTCTCCTCGTCCACAGCCACTGCCACCCTTAAACCTTCCACATGTGTCATTAGATCATGTAAATGAAACACAAGAGGACCTTGTGCAACACCTTAACCAAATTATTCCACAAATTAATATATTGGTCAATAGTTTGAAGACTTCCGGTCTTCAGCATCACTCTACCCTCGCCACTACATTATAAAAAATGTCCAATAGTGAAAATGAGGTGACAAAATGGGGTTCATGGAGGGATAAGTGTCATACATTTTATGTTGATGGTTTATCATATGAGGATGTGAAAAGAAAAGGCATAGAAAAATGTGACATATGTGCCCTTTTTACTGATCCTTATACTAGCAATTCCTTAGAATTTAATACAAAATGGTTTCCTATACATTGGTGTGTTCATATGGGGATGAAATCAAATTTTTGGGATAGGTGGTACATGGTATTTGACCAACCACCTTGTAATTATAATGAGGTTCCTTTATATTTTTTGAGAAAGCTATACTGTGATTTTATCATTTTCAAGAAGCCGAATTACTTTGACTTTTGTGAGTTCTAGGGTAGAGGGAGAGGCTCTATGCAGGATAGACCTGGGGCACATAGGATTACCCAACCACAAGAGAGGAGGTGTACTATGAGAAAACTCCTCATTCATGTTGTGGTCCCAGTAGTGGTGAAGGATTCTATGGATATACAGACTCTTCATGCAGCTGCATCATTGACTGATGTCATTATCCAGCATGGCACTCAGTTAGTTGGAGAGGATGGATCA
>MU224933.1:6307920-6326837 GCA_018584345.1 Thuja plicata | reverse complement strand
TCCATTTTTGTTCTTTTAGACATTTTTTCATCTTGTAAGATGAATTCTCGACTTTATCTTCATCAGGTTTACAATTTGTCAACTGGGTAGCTTTATAATTTTCACCATAATCTCATACGTCTTCTTATCTTTCTAACCATATAAATTTTTCTATTTTTTGACAACATTAGCATAGTAAACTTTAATCTTCTTTACCAATGTCTTGATTGTCCTCACAGACATATGTCTACCATTTTTTTAATAACTTTTGAAATACTTAATCAAATTAAAAATATGTTACATATTATTTTTCTACACATGATTCTATACACTTTAAAAAAAAAAATCATTTTCGATTATTTTGATGCAAGTTAAGCCCAGCGCACGAATAGGTACTAAATTTTCAGGATGTGATCACTTCAAAAAATCATAGAAAACAAAATACTCATCAGAAAATTACAAAAAAATACACAAATTCTAGATCTCACTCTTACCTATCATCCTACCAAAGGGATTTTAAAAATATTGAATATAATTATACCTTTTGTTCCACATACAAAAACAGCTATGTTATGTTTTTCCAAAAAAATCAGGAACATGTTTTTGTGCGTGCAAGGTTTGACCCTCTTAATCTTATTGGGTTTTTAAAACAATTAGTGTTCTAGAAACTAGATTAAAATTACTACAATTTTTTTTTTTTACACATCTTATTTTTAGTGCATGACCATCAAACTTCTATTCCAAGTTTAGGTTTACCCAATTTCATAAAAAATGTGTCCAGTTATACCCCCCTTTTTGGTCTGTAACTTGGTGCACACACCCAATTTCACAATTGGAAAGAAGGCATTGGACCCAGAAAACAATTGGATGAGCCATTATATGATGAATGTGGCTCTTTACAGATATATAGACATAGAGGGCTTCATCTTGAGTACAAAGAAGTTGATGGCACCTACCATCCCATACACAAACGACCATGAGGAATGCATGGAAGAGGACCTAATATGAAACATTTTGGAGGATGAGGAGGTGGATAAAAGAGATGAGAAGTTCAATGAACTGATGCACCTAGAGAGACAGCTGAAGAGAAAAGGAATTACTTTTGGGGGTTCTTCCTAGACATGTCATATTTGAAGAGGCTAGATGCCACGATAGAGTCCCACACTCTCTTATGAAACCAATTAGAGGATGCACTTGTAGTTCTAGAGAAGGGCCACAAGGGGCACTCATCATCAGAGTATGATGAGGATAGTGATGAATAATACTCAGTGCCCAGCTCCCCTCCAATTAACCAAGCATCTGCTGAAGAACAATCAGTTGAGGGTGAAAACATAATTGACCTAATAGAGGTCCCTAAGACTGAGGTTACAAATGAACCCCCACCAAAAAGATAGAAAGTAGAAAAAGGGAAACCTTCTCAGAAGAAAGAGAAAAAGAAAGACAGGATTGGTGGTCTCATAACTGGAAATAGAGCATATGATCACCAGTAGAGAAAGAAAATAAGAGTAGGAAAGAAGCTCCAAAAGGATGAAGAAGAGGAAGTAGAGCTGCCTCTTAGGACATGGATAAATGAGAGACTGATATATCAAGATCAATTCCTAAAAGATGATAATTTCATCAAAACAAAGCAATTCAAAGACTTCCTCATCTGGAATAAGCAACAACAAGTTGGTGCACAGTTGCAGTTAGCAAGTGGTGATCCAGTGACTATAGAGGCTCTACAAACATTGTAGGATTATGATCCTGAGCAAGAACAGATAACACCTGAGCAAGAAAGACAACTGGTCAAGGCCAGTGGTATGTTATTAGTGGAGGGTTGTGATTTAGCCTCCACTTTTATTATTGATCAAATTAGAAAACAACCTGATGTAAAATTGTCATTAGAAACATGGGTTGGGGACATGATCGGAGGATTTGGATATAATCCAAAGTCCCAAGCATTAGCAATGTGGAGCTTAGCTCCAAAATATCAAAAGCCAGCCCTGTTAAATATTCAGGAGAAGATGGAAGGCAACAAGATAATCTGGTCAGTCTAGAACATAGGAGACTTGGAGATTTCCCAAGTGCTCACACATTTTTCTCAACTAAATGAGGCTAAGGCAATTCAAATGTCTGAGAAATTGAAGAAGCTCACTAGTGAAACTAGTGATATTGTTAAGGACAGGGAGCTAGGTCTCATTAAAATTAAATCACAAGAGAATCTCATAGAAGAGCTTACACAATAGCTGCTTCATGTGATAGAACCTACCCCTGCAGAGCCAAAAGAGGTCCAGGATGCTGAGATCCAAACAGAGGATACATAGGATATAGCAATAGAGACAGAGCAAGAGGTTAAGGAGCACAACAATGTGATATTGGGTGCATTAACACAAATTTTTCAGCATAGGGTAGATACCATAAAGGATAATATTTATGTGGTGTATGGAGCCTATGGCAAGTTGCCAGGCCTACAAGTAGAGGTAAAAAAATTTATCTCAATTTTGAATCCCTATTATGCAACATGGTCTAGCAAAACAACACTTTTTGAAAGGTTGGCATCTTTACAAACACTTAGGCTAGACCTACCACAAATAGTTACCCTGGTTGGAGCTGAGATAGAGAAAATAGGAGTCACCTTGTCATTTTTTAAAGGAAAGGCTAATCAAATAGAGGCAAGGTTGAATATGTTTGGGCTAAGCTACAACAAATTTGTGCCTCCCATCAAATCAGAGGACAATCAGATTAAGCCACTAGGGCTATGGGGCTCAGAGTTCGACAATGTACTACCCAATAAAGAGGTTTATGTTGCTGATCAAGGAGAGCTAGACATGGAGATATTTAATAAGATTCTTGATGAATCAATTAAGGCAAAAATAGATTGCAATAAATTCATCCAGATGTCAAGAGCATAACCGATGCCAGGTGGGAAAGATAGAAGGCCCAGTTGGAGAGTATACAGAGCTTTGAATGGGCAAAGGAGGAAGATGTTACAGCATGGGACATCTTAACGAATCTCAAGAAGAAAAATCCTGTCACAATTGACTTGAACATCATGGATGAAGGATAGGAGGACACATGGCACCTATCCTCTAATTACAGGAAGGTTAGCAATTATAAAGACTAGTGTAAGTTATCATGTATTGGCGGTCACTAGATCTCATTTCAATTATCAGATGCTATCTTGAACATATAAAAACAAAGGTGCCAAAGATCACAAGAAGACAAGAAGCAAATCAGATCTTATTCTTCTGTTTTGTCCATCCACCGCTTGGTGCTTTCTTGTCTTTTGTATTTTCTAGTTTTTAGGGTTACGTCTTAAAACTATCCGAAGCTTGTAGCATCCTTACTTATTAAGGATTCCAAGATGGTTTAAGCCTATAAATAGAACTCAATTGTAACATTTTAAAAGTCTAGAATGATAATGGAGTAAACTTACAAGGCAAACTACTAAAATTTGTCTGAGCCTCTGTACTTTTGTGTCTATCTTAATGTATTTGAAGCATTAAGACATTAATACAATATATTGCAATCTTTGTTTTACATCTTTATTGTCTCTTTTCATTTATGTTATAGTTTTTGTATGTTTATTTGTAAGGCACTTAGACATACTGATCACAAGGTGATTGTGCAGTCATTTGTGAGCTCCTTCAAGGAAGGATTAATTATTTCAAATGACCTCAGAGAACTTAGCATTAATTAAGGATTGGATGACAGGTATAGAACTAGAGGATAATCTGTAAGGCATTTTATCTTTGTTGCAAGTATTCTATTAGTCACCTTATTATGGATTTATACTAGATATTGACTCTATAGCCCATAGGATCAGGCACTGGTTTATATTTTTGCATGAAATTGTTCAATTCATCCAGAATTTAAAGAATAATCATTCAAATTAAATTACATTTATAAAAGAGCATACATTCCTAAGTAATTGTACTCACAAAGTATATAATTCAAGTCTACTGATTCCTTTTAGAGAGAATCAAATAGGTTATCCCTCCTGAAGTTCATAAGAACTGAAAAAGGAAGAAGGATGAGAATCCCTATTGCATTACTATTTGTTGTTATCAAAATACTAGTTTGGCTCATTAAGCTCTGTATCAGGATATTCATAGTCATTTGCATAGTCATCTACTTATTGATCCATTAAAAGGCATTCAACAACTTAGTAAAAAGATAATCTACTTAAAAGATACTGTCAATCAGTAATCATTCATAGATAATACCTGCCATAGTCAGTGGATCTCAAAAAAGAAGGAGGAGGAAATATTTTCCCTGGAGTTTATCTAATACCCTCATCAATTAGGCATTTCTCTTGCTTGAATCAGTTATTTCAATATTGGGAGTCATAGAGTTAAAACACAAATTCAAGCATTTTGAGGTTTAGCAAGAAAAATTCCTAACATGTCCTATGGGACCCACACTTTGAGTCTTTTTGGGACTTGGTTGGATGCTTTGTGTTGAGAGATTTATATCTCTATCTTGTTGTAGGCTTCCAAGAGTAAGCCTAGTTTTAGGGGAGGAGGATGTAATACCCACTTCTTAGTTTGCTTTTCAGTTTTCAGATGCCAAACTCTTTTAGGCATTTATATATATGTGTGGTTTATGGTTATTTTATGATAATTATGTATATGTTAGGATTTCACTTGGATTATGGTTTTCTAAAAATACTGACCCTAGATTTGTATGCACATGGATCATTTGTGTGATTTACATTACTATTTGATGTGTTTGGTATGGTATGGGACAGAGTCATAGTTACTTTCTTCAATGAGATCCACACAATAAACTAGTCTCAACCATTGTTTGTTATATTATATGCATGTATGTTCATCTTTGTGATGACAGGTTTGCATGTATCAGACTACGTCTTCCCTGAATTGTTAGGAGTGAGTGTGCCCTATCACAATAATTTCAATGGTAAGAGAGGGGAGATAGTATTCAGGTCCAAATCCTACCCTAAACCTAATTGTCCTAAGTATTGGATGAGTATCAGTTTGTCTACCCTACCCAGATCTGTCTAGTTGACGTGAATTCGTAGATTCCATCCTTGTGTGTGTTTGAGTTTGATTTTGTTCATTTCAGTTGAGTGCATTGATATTGTGTGTTTTATCATGTTATTTATGAAATTGAATATTATTGGAAATAATTATTAAATATAGGGTATTTAATTAATTGAAAATTAAATTAAATACCTATGTTTAATTGGGAAAATTAATTAAAGTACAAATATGGAATATTTGGATTTAATTGAGTATTTAATTGGAAATTAGAGTAAATATGATTTTATACTTTATTAAATATTTGAGTGCATGGATAAGATTGTGCTTTAAATATTTAATCTATTTAATATAATATTTAATTAATTATATGTGCAAGTTAATTATTGAAATTGGAGTTTGAATTGAAAAGGCAAGTTGTATTTGATAATAAAAGTTGAGTTGCACAATTAAAGGGATATTTTAATTAATAATTGTTATTTTCTTTCAATTTTGAGTTGAGTCCTTTTAGGGATGGACTGGTGTGTTGTCATTAGGGTTTGCATGTTTGGGGGAAGTTGATTCTCTTTAGGAGAATTCTCTTCTCATTTTTGTTCATAACAGGTTTTTGGATGAATTTTGGGGAGCTTTGTGTGTTCTTGGCATTTTGGAGAATTTGGGAATTTTGTGGTTGCATGTTGTATTGAAGCTTGGCGTGAATTCTTTGTTTTCTTATGCTTGGAAGATTCAAGGTTCAATCTTCTTCAATGGCATAATTTTCTTTGTTTCTTGCATTGGATCTAAGGTAGGATTTTGATCATTTTGTTGATTTCAATTCTTGGTTTAAAAATATGTCTTCTTTGTGCTTGTTTGATGAGATTTTATTATTTAGGAGTTGTTTGTGATTATGGTTAAATTGGGTGTTCTTGAAACCCTAGATCCATTATTTTTTTTAGAGAAAATTATAATTTAGCATAGTAGGGTTATGTTGTTCGAATTTCGTAGAAAAATTTCTTATAAAACTCCTAGAAAATGAAAAATCAATTATCCTATAGTTAGAACTATAGTGGAGAGAAAAATATTTTCTTAGAAATTAATCTCTTGAAAAAAAAATTAAATTGCAAAAAAAAAAGGGCTCTCTAGAAAAATATAGAGATTAAAAAAAAAAAAAACACCAGTCAAATAAAATAAACAAGAAAAAGACAAAAAGAGGAATAAAACAAAAAAGAAAATGTGCTTATGAATTTCTGGTATCGAAAATTAAATATATTAAAAATTGCATGTTTTTAAAAAAGAAAAGTATCTTTTTTTAAAAAAAACTTTATTTTAAAAATATATATAAATTAAAAGTTTTTAAGGTGGCGGGGGCCACCACACCCCGCACCACCACTGCAGGGACACCACGGGTGTACCTCCCCTGTGGGCCCTGCAATACTACAGCCGTACTAGGAGGCCTGTGGGCCTTGCAGACCCGTGAGATCCCACGGGGGGGACCATGACGGGCCGCAGTGCCCACGTGGCCACGGGGGTGTGGGGTGGGGACCACCCCCGCCACCACTTCGTTTGTTTATTTATTTATTTATTTTTGGTTTTAAATTTAATTTAGTTTTAAATTAATATAAAAATAAATATTATTTTATTATTTATTTTAATTAATATTTATTTTAATTAATGTTATTTTAAATTAAATGTTTAATTAATATTTTATTTAATATGTTTTATTTTATCTAATGAAATTTAAATATGCGAAGGTTGTTAATTATTAATTTTGTTTATATTTATTAAATGAATTTAATATATTTAAATGAAGGATTAGTAGTTGTTAAAATTGGTTATTAATAATAAAGGTTATTAATATTAATGGAATATTTATTTTCATGTAGATTTCATCATATGAGAGTTATTTATTTATAATAATAAAATATTAATATTGAGTTAATATTAATGTCTATTAGAGATTATATTCGTTATTTTCATACTATTGTAATTATAGTCGAGTTAGTAATTATTTTAATGGGTTAATTTGTATAGGTGGAATTTTATAAATTAACCTATAGTATACTTAATGTGTACTTTCATTGAGATTTAATTATATATGGTTTGTAATGTTAAATGATAGATGAATTTTTATAACAGGATGTTATAAATTTGTTTATCATAACGTTATCTTGATATTGTCATTATTTTATCACTATGATTGAATTAGTGCTTTCTCAAATGCATTTATTATGCCATGTTGTGTTTTGATTGATTATTTAAAATGAATTAGGTACGCTTTCCTTGTATGTGACGTTTTCATTCTTGGGTATCTGTTTGGGATAGATGACCTTTAGGATGTAAAACTAGAGGTTTTGGGGTTTTGATTTCTTCATGGTATCTTGTATGATGTTAGTGTGTGTTTCTGTGATGATGTCATGGTCCTAATTTCTTATACCCAACCTAATTCGAATATGTTGTATTTTATGGTCTTTTGAGGGTACTGTTAATTGTTGTTAACCAACTGATATTCACATGATGAGATGATGATGAAGACTGAGATGAGAGGTATACAAAGTTGTAGAATACTCTTAGATCAGTTATTATTTTGTCATTGATGTCAAGAAATTGATTTCTAATTCATATTGAGTTGCCATATCATTTGGAGTAAACTACAAGTTGAGGAAGACAAGGAAAGAGAGCAAGTGAAAAGATGAAAGTGTTGAAGAACATAACTAGGCAACTAATACAAATCAGACAATGATCTAGTGATGATTGGTATAATTGTTTTCTACATTGTTTTTAAGATAACAAAGACGGTAACACAGTTAGTCAAGTTAGTAAAGGAAATGAATGAGTCTATCGAGTACTAGGAGGTCAGTTGGTAAAAGGAAAAGAAGGAGTCGGTCATAGTTACTGAGTACCGAGCTCATGCAAAGGCACCGAACAAAGTCACTCACCGAGCGTTGTTAGTTACCGAGCAAGGAACAGTCATTGGAAGTTAATGATAAGATCAAATCTAAGATAGATCATGATGAGCTGGAAGATTCCACAAGAAAAGAAGAAGTTTGTTACAAGATCTACGAACTGAAAAATCAAGATGAAGATCGAAGGCAGAGATTAAGCAGCAAAACAAATGTTGTGAGTCCCAAGAAGGGAACAAGTTCCAAGGTAAAAGTCAGGCGGTTTACCGAGCGGAAAGAAATCATAAGGATGATCGAGTGGCTGAGATTGAATTGTGGGAAACCTAATAAAGGAGATTAAGAGGCAAAATATTTTCTATATAAATGAAGCTACACCAATATGAAGTTGATGTTGGTTGATTAATGAGAAGGAAAGGAAAAAGGTTGACAGAAGAGAAGTCACTGAGTGATACAGGGAAAAGAAGAAGACTGAAATCTGAACTCTGAATAGAGATTATGAATGATTGATGGAAGAGTTATTGAAGAAGTGATGAAGTACTGAATCTAGCAAACCAAGTGAGCATAAAAGGATCTGATCAATCAAAAGGTAGAAGACAGTTGTTGCATTAATAGATCAAGTTTTATTGTATGTTTCATATTTGTATCTGAGAAATCTCTTAACTGAGTGGATATAACAGTCCTATTATAAACCCTAGAGATAGGTGACATTCTAACAGAGTGTTTTAAGTCCTTTTATCAGGCCACTTTTAACAGAGTGAAGATCCTAACAGATCTGAGGGAAATCCCTTGACCGGGTCACATTTGACAATGTGTTTTGTAATCTTTAATAGGATTGGCTCCTAACCGAGCATACTTCAGAAGAGTATTTTTATTTGTGGGTGACAAGTCCCACGGAGGTTTTTCCCAATTTGGGTTTCCTCATTAAATCTGGTGTTGATGTGTCATTATCTCATGTGGATGATATGTGTTTATGTTGTTGCTAAAGTTGTTCAAAGTTGCATGTTGTCTAGAGTGCAGTAAATATAGTTTACCGAGTTGAATCAGATTTAGAGATTGAGAGTAGAAATAGATTAAAGTCCATTGATTCACCCCCCCTCTTTGTGGACCAACAATTGGTATCAGAGCATCGGTACTCTAAAGAGAAAATTTTAAAGGGACTTGAGTTAAAGATCTGAAGATGTATAAGAGGGAGGCACCTAAGTTGAACAAGGACAACTTCTCTACATGGAAAAGTAGAATGAGATTACATCTCTCTGGAATTGGAGAATATGCATTATATTATCTTGATAATGAGTACTCACTACCACTTTTTGGTCCTATGACACTTGAGCAGGCAAGGGAAAGACAAAAACACACACAAGTGATGATAGAGATATCCTCTTCTCTCACCGACCAGGAATTCAATGATCTTAATGGATGTGATATAGCAAAGAAGATGTGGGATAAGATCACATTAGTACATGGAGGAGATAACATGTTCAGAAAGCAAAAGCAGAAAGTCTAAGAGGCAAGTTTGATTCAATGAGAATGAAAGAAGGTGAAAATGTGACACAATATAGTACAAGACTAAAGGAAGTCGTAAATGCTATTAGAGGTGTTGGAGGACATATTGATGAAGAATATGTAACAAGAAATCTATTGAGAACCTTTCTACCTGTGTATGCTATCCGAGTATCAGCTATAAAAGAACTGAGATCCATACCCTAGATGACAGTCTCATTAGATGCTACAATCGGTAAGTTGACTGCATTTGAGTTAAATGAATTTGATAATAGTCTGACTACTACTACTGAGATTGAATCTACATTCAAGTCATCCCTGAATATTAGAAACCCTAGAGAGTCTACTTCTAGTGACGGCTATGCAAGAAGTGTGATTGTAAGACTTCATAAATGTAGAAGTGAGTTGGAAACTTTGTATGCTAAAGATGATAGACAGCAAGAGGAGTTTGAAGCTTTGTTAGCTAGAAGGTTACCAAGGGGGAAAGGTAAGTACAAAGGTAATCTAGCCTTAAAATGTTTCAATTGCAACAAGATTGGTCATATTACATCTAGTTGTCCAGGCAACATGGATGATGAAAGAAAAGATAACCGAGAAAATAAGAGAGAAAATAAATTCAGAAGATACCGAGATTTCAAAGACAAAGGTAAGAAGTCATGCTACATTGCTGAAGAAGGATTAACTAATGATGACACTGATGATAATGGAGATGAGGAAGTTGTTTGTGTTGCTATCAGAGATGATTCTGGTGAAGAAAGGTATGTAGAAGAAAAAGTCTTAATTTCTCACATGAGCAAAAATGATGCATGGATCATAGATAGTGGTTGCACACATCACATGACTGGTGATACACAAAAGTTTATTACTATGGAAAAGCATGATGGAGGATTTGTTAGATTTGGTAATGATGCTCCATATCCTGTCAGAGGTAAAGGTTCCATAATTCTACTGAATAATACAAGATGTGATAATGTTTACTGGGTTGAAGGCCTAAAGTACAATTTGTTGAGTGTGGCACAGCTAAATACATCAGGTCACCGACTGGAATTCCAAAATGGGAAGGTAAAAGTGTTTGACAAACATGGAAATCTAATTTCCACTAGTGAACAAACTAAAGGTAACCTTTTCTACCTTGATACTTCTAAAAAGAGTTGTCTATACACAAAATTGGAGGATGTTTGGTTATGGCACAAGAGGTTATGTCATGTTAATTTTGACAACTTGATCAAGGTGAGCAAAAATAATAGAGTTAGAGGTCTACCAAGATTGGATAAACCTGAAAAATGACATGTGCAAGGAATGTCAAATTGGAAAAATGACTAAGTCAAGTTTTACAAGTAAAACCTATGTTAGCAAAGGAATTTTGGACTTAGTGCACACCGATTTGTGCGGACCCATGAAAACACAAAGTTACTATGGTGATAGATATTTAATTTTGTTTGTTGATGATTTCTCTAGAATGATGTCTGTCATGTTCTTAAAAGAAAAATCTGATGCTTTTCAAATGTTTAAGTGGTATAAGGCAAGAGTTCAAAAGGAAACTGGAAGACAACTAAAATGTCTGAGATCTGACAGAGGAGGAGAGTTTACATCTGATGAGTTTACACTCTTTTGCAATGAACATGGGATAAAAAGACAAATGTCTGCACCGAGAACACCACAGCAGAATGGAATAGTAGAAAGAAGAAACAGATCAATTGTTGATTGTGCAAGAACACTAATGATTGAGAAGGGAATCTCTCAAACATACTAGAGAGAAGTAGTAAGTACCATAGCCTACACATTGAGCCAAGTACAATTGAAGAAAGGCACAAACAGGACACCTTATGAAATTTGGTATGGGCACAAACCTAATGTAAGTTATTTCAAAGTCTTTGGAAGTATATGCTATATCTTGAAAGATAACATAGATGGAAAGTTTGATTCTAAAGGTGATGATGGAATATTTCTTGGATACTCCACAAAGAGAAAATCTTACAAATGTTTAAACAAGTCTACTAACAAGATTGTGGAAAGTGCAAACGTGAAAATTGATGAATTTGCAGAGAAAAATGATAAAGACAAGAAAAAGGAACTAGAGGATTATCAAAGATTTGTATATGTACATACTGATGTACTACTGAGAGGACAACCAGAGAAGGAAGCTGAATAGATGGAACTACAACTGAGTGATGATGAAGTACCTGCACCTACTACCGATCCTGTCCTAGCTAAATATGTAAGAAGACACCACTCACCGAGCAAGAAAATTAAAAACAAAAATGATGGAGTAATGACAAGAAGCAAGGTAAGGAACAATACATGCTTAATATCTACATTTGAGCCAAGGAAAGTAAAAGATGCTCTAGATACTGAAGATTAGACTAATGCTATGAAAGAAGAGATAGATCAAATTGAGAAAAACAACACATGGGAACTGGTACCGAGACCTAAGGACAAAAATGTAATTGGTACTAAGTGGATTTTCAGAAACAAACTGAATGAGCATGGAGATGTTATCAGGAACAAAGCAAGATTAGTTTGCAAAGGTTATGCATAAGAAGAAGGAATTGATTATGGTGAAACTTTTGCACCTATTGCTAGATTAGAAGATGTTAGAATTCTACTAGCATATGCAGCTTATAAAGGATTCAAAGTTTATCAAATGGATGTAAAGTCTGCATTTCTTAATGGTATTCTTGAAGAAGAAGTTTACATTGAACAACCCGAAGGATTTGCTAAAGATATTGACAAGGACATGGTATGCAAATTGCACAAAGCACTATATGGCTTAAAGCAAGCACCCTGAGCATGGTATGAAAGATTGCATTCTTATTTGATAAAGATTGGATTTCAGAGAGCAAGTGACAACAGTAATCTGTATTTGAAATGTGATGATGATAAAGAAATCTTGATTGCTAAAATATTTGTTGATGATATTATTTTTGGAGGAAGTGACACATTGAGTCAATCATTTGCTGAAGAGATGAAAAAGGAATTTGAAATGTCCATGATAGGAGAGATAAAGTTCTTTCTTGGATTACATATACATCAAACCAAAGATGGGATTTACATCACACAATCAAAGTACATCAAGGAATTCTTGAAGACATTCGGTATGGAGGATTCAAAACCTGTCGGAACACCTATTGCCACTGGATGTAAATTATCAAAGGAAGATGAATCATAGGTAGTAGATGACACAATTTACAGTTCAATGATTGGTAAGTTATAGTATGTTGTACATAGCAGACCCGATATTTCACATGTTGTAGGGATTCTTGCAAGATTTTCTTCCAATCCAAAGGAGACACACATGTCTGCAGTAAAAAGAATACTAAGAAATCTGAAAGGCACTGAAGATTTTGGGTTACTATACAAAAAGAAAGGAGACTTTTCTTTGAAAGTCTACACTAATTCTAATTGGGCTGGGAACATTGATGATAGAAAAAGTACAAGTGGAGGAGCTTTCTTTTTGGGAGACAGATTAGTAACATGGTTGAGCAAGAAACAAAGTTGCATCTCACAATCAACTGTCGAGGCTGAATATGTTGTTGTAGCTATGAATTGTGCAAATATTGTATGGATCAAACAACTACTTGAATATATGAATGAAGAGATTAGTGATCCAGTTACTATTTATTGTGATAACACAAGTGCTATCAATATATCAAAGAATCTGGTTATGCATTCTAATACCAAGCACATTTCTATCAAATATCACTATTTGAGAGAGAAAGTACAAGAAAAGAATGTAATGTTGGAATATGTAAGTTCAAAGGAGCAGATAGAAGATATATTCACTAATCCACTACCGAAGGATTCTTTTGAGTATCTCAGAGGTAAATTAGGGGTCCTACCCCTACCCAACATTCACTAAATGCATGTTGCATGCTGCATCAATTCTAGGACTTATTAGAATATCTATTTTTCTGAGTTGATGCAAGCTTTCACACTTGAGGTGATGCCTGAAGTTGTGAAAAAGAAACAATGATGTATGAAAAGAGCTATCAGTACATGCTAGGTATGATTCACTACCTGAATATTCTCAAGAAGTATGACACTTTGACATTGTTGTCAAAGAGGGATATATTATGTGAATTGATGATTATCAAAAACAAGAGTGTTGAGGAACATAGAGAAATAATTATTATGAAAGAGGGAGTTTGAATAAATGACAAGAAGAATCGGCTCAGAGGGAGCAAAGAAGAATACAAAGAAAAGACCAAGGTTCCAAGGTTGTCATCATCAATTGCCAAGGTTGCCATCAATGTCAAAGAGGGAGATTATTAACCAACTAATATTCACATGATGAGATGATGATGAAGACTTAGATCAGAGGTATACAAAGTTGTAGAATAATCTTAGATCAGTTGTTATTTTTTCATTGATGTCAAGCAATTTATTTCTTATTCATATTGAGTTTCCATATCATTTGGAGTAAACTACAAGTTGAGGAAGACAAGGAAAGAGAGCAAGTGAAAAGATGAAAGTGTTGAAGAACATAACTGGGAAACTAATATAGATTAGACAATGATCTAATGATGATTGGTATAATTGTTTTCTACATTGTTTTTAAGATAACAAAGTCAGTAACACAGTTTAGTCAAGTCGGTAAAGGAAATGAATGAGTCTATCGAGCACTGGGAGGTCGATCAATAAAAGGAAAAGAAGGAGTCGGTCGTAGTTACCAAGCACCGAGCTCATGCAAAGGCATCGAGCAAAGTCACTCACTAAGCATTGTTATTTAATGAGCAAGGAACATTCGTTGGAAGTTAATGATAAGATCAAATCTAAGACAGTTCATGATGAGCTGGAAGATTCCACAAGAAAAGAAGAAGTTTGTTACAAGATCTACGAACTGAAAAATCAAGATGAAGATCAAAGGTAGAGATTAAGTGGCAAAACAAATGTTGTGAGTCCCAAGAAGGGAACAAGTTCCAAGGTAAAAGTCAAGCGGTTTACCGAGTGGCAAGAAATCATAAGGATGATCGAGTGGCTGAGATTGAATTGCGGGAAACCTAATAAAATAGATTAAGAGGAAAAATATTGTCTATATAAATGAAGCTACACCAATATGAAGCTACTGTTGGTTGGTTAATGAGAAGGAAAGGAAAAAGGTTGACAGAAGAGAAGTCACCAAGTGATACAAGGAAAAGAAGAAGACTGAACTCTGAACTTTGAATAGAGATTATGAATGATTGATGGAAGAGTTATTGAAGAAGTGATGAAGTACTGAATCCAGTAGACCAAGTGAGCAGAAAAGGATCTGATCAAGCAAAAGGTAGAATATAGTTTTTGCATTAACAGATCAAGTTTTATTGTATGTTTCATATTTGTATCTAAGAAATCTCTTAACCAAGTGGATATAACAGTCCTATTGTAAACCCTAGAGATAGGTGACATTCTAACTTAGTGTTTTAAGTCCTTTCATCAGGCCAATTTTAATAGAGTGAAGATCCTAACAGATCTAAGGAAATCCCTTGACCGAGTCACATTTGACAATGTGTTTTGTAATCTTTAATAGGATTGGCTCCTAACCAAGCATACTTCAGAAGAGTATTTTTATTTGTGGGTGACAAGTCCCACAGAGGTTTTTCCCAATTTGGGTTTCCTTGTTAAATCTGGTGTTAATGTGTCATTATCTCATGTGGATGATATGTGTTTATGTTGTTGCTAAAGTTGTTCAAAGTTGCATGTTGTCTAGAGTGCAGTAAATATAGTTTACCGAGTTGAATCATATTTATAGATTGAGAGTAGAAATACATTAAATTCCACTGATTCACCCCCCCTCTCTGTAGACCAACAATTGTATGGTTATTTGAGAACATATGTGCTCCTATATGGGTAGGATGTGATTTGAGATTATGTATACCTTCATGTTTTTGGTTATGAGCCTAGGTAGGTTAACTAAGTGTATAGAGGGGAAGTGACTTGCAATGAGTCCAGGGCCCTAAACGATTACTATGGTATCTCATTGGAAAGTTACTTAATAAGTGACAATATGAAAGATTAAGTGGTTTTAAAATGTACTAATAAGATAACTGAGCCTCTACCCATGCCTTGAGTTTATTACATGCTAGGATGGGAGAGTTAGGATCCTTGTCTTCACAAAAGGATTACTGAGCCACATAGAGTCACTTGGGGGCTTGGGTCCAAGAGGGACTACTAGGATAACTCAAGGGTAGACTTATGTGATGAAACTTCCCTATATACAGTGTAGGCTATCCTACGTGTGTCGGTTACCTCTGGTATTGTTTAGAGTTCCTTATTTTCATTTAGAGAACTTCTAGGATCTTCCTTTGCATCTATGTATGATGTCATGTATAACTTGATGTTGCCTTCATGTTGTATACCCATGTGAGTGGGCCTGTTATTATCTCCTCAGCAGGGTGGGAGTGTACCTTTGGTTCCACATGTTCGGGTGGTAGTGATTCTTATTACCATTGAGATTCTGACGGTTCTTCTTCATGCTTGGATGATCCTTGTTGCAGTTCTATTTTATTAGTATTTTGGAGACTTGTTCAGTTACATGAGTTGTATACTTGTACCATATGTGGATATTGGTTATCATCCTTTGGAGGATATATTGTATTGTATTATTTTATATTATTGCATACCCTACGACTTGTGCAGTGGATGATCGATTCAGTTGTATACCTTGGGTATTAGATGTATATGTGATCTTATTATTTGAGATGTATGTTATTGGATTCAGTTGATGTATCCTTTATGTTAGTCTTTTTAGTTGTTGTTCGTAGATTATTTTTCTTGAGTAATTCTATGTCAAGGAACCCTCGAGAAATGTTATATATGTATGAGTTGTACTTATGTACATCATGCACTTCATTATGTTGCTTCTGCATTGTTATCATTATTGTTTGTAAACATTTTTAAAAAAAAATTATCATGTTAACTTAGTGTCATGTTAGGTTAGTTCTCCTGGGTTCCCTAGTAGGGCATTGCATTGTGTCAATTTTACTTTAATAAGGGATAAAGGCTTATTTACGTAGTCTACATAGTGATGTGCTTACTATAATATAACAATAGGTGAAATCATTTTTATTATGGTGTGTTATTTGGTTTTAAATTGCATTGATTACATAAAAAATGTATCAATAGAGGACAACTCTATCCACTATGTGTTTCTACACTCATCAATATACTTCTTGGAGGTGTGTGGGACTTTCTCTTTCATGGTTTATCTAAGTTAAAAAGTCTTTTAAATTTGAAGGGAGAGTATAAGTGATAAGGGATATTATTTCAATTTATTGATAAATAATACAGGTTTATTGAACCATTTGAATTTTAAATTTTTCAATAATTAAAAAAGCCTATTTGCTTATAAGCATGGCAAATTTGTATGCAAAATATGATGTATGTCCCTGTAATGCAAGGATGAGATAATCACATTGTTCATATGTGACATAGGCCAACAAAAAATTACCATATGTACCTTTGAGGAGTATAAGAGATATTCACATTATATCTATCAATGTGTGTGTAGTACAAGTAGGAGTTATCTATATTGTGTATTAGTGAAGTATGCTTAAGCCAAACACTGTGTAAATATGTGATGTTGGAATTGTTACCCAGATTTTCCATTCTGTGCAATTTAGCCTAGTCTGCCCTGTCTGGCAATCCTTTGTCATATTCTCTTAGGTCTTCAGCTCAAGCTTTACTAAAAAACCCTCAAAACCCTAAGTTTTTTTTATGTTTGAACGATGAAACAAGCCCTAAGCCTTAGCATGTTATATTTCGCAGTTACTTTTTCCAAGTCACTTAGGACACGTGCTTTAAGTCAAGTCGGGTGATTGCGTGACCCTCGGTGAATATTTTGTTACCTATCCCGACTTCGCTTTTCCTTGTGTTGCGTAGTCTAATAACAGTTTCAAATATTTCCTCTCTGTTCTCAGACTTAGCGATAAGACTTCAGTCGGGATGTTGCGAGACGCCATCTTATAAGTTAAATGAAAGGGGGCCCACCACTCAGTCGCTGGGTCGCGAGAAGAATTCAACAGTCAATGAAGTGTCTCCCAACTTTGCGGTAACCTTTGGTCGCATTGTCGCTAGATCAGGTAACGGTTAGCAGTTAAACAAGCCTTCAGTCGGGTGATCGCAAGATGTTCCTGGCAGTTAAGGAAAGTTGATCAGACTTTGCGACTAGCCGTCTGTGGTCCCCAGTCGCATTGTCGCTAGAACCAAGTGATGACTCAGCTCCCCAGTGTGCAACAGATGAACCAATGTCTGTGTGACAGGTAGCATATGGCAAGTGGATGCTGAGCCCTCAGTCGGGTAATCGCTAAACGGAGGAAAAGTGCTCAGCGACTTCCGGACTAGGTTTTCTTTCCCTTTAGTCGCGAGATCGCTGGATGATTTAAGGGCATGTTCATCAGTTCAGTGACTTCATGACGGCCATCCGATGCAAAGATCAGATGATCTAACGGTGTACGCGTAGTTGGGTAATCAAAGTGCCCTATGAGAAAGGTTCTCCCGACTCAGCGACAGGGGGTAGTCGGGATGTCGCAGAAGCAGATAAGGGACACATGTAAACTGTTTGAAAAGGGTCAAAGGCTCAGACTTGGATTCCCTGACTTAACGACTAAGTGTGGTCGCACAGTCTCAGAGAGGGAAGATAGCATCTAGCGATTGGGCGACAACTGTAGCAGTCAAGGCAGAGCAGTTAGTAGCAGGGTCGCTGGACGGAAGGTGAGTTAAGCAAATGACCTCGCGACTTTGATATTTCACAGTCAGGATGTCGCTGGATCTGGACTCAGGTTTACCAAGGGCAAAGAGTGCATGGTCGCCAGGTCGTGAGATAGAACTGTGGTTGAGGACCGATGCCCGCGACAAAGAGACTAACGGTCAGTCGCGAGGTCGCAGGACTTTGAATTTGAAAGATTGGCGGCAGATTTGGCGCTATGAACGCTTGGCAACCATGGTTTCTCTGTGCTTGTGTTCCAGAATTGATCAGAAGGGTCCAATTGCAGAAGGGCCATGCACAGAGAGTCTGTTGATCCCTGGATTAGATTTGTTTCAATGCCGGTGAAGAAAGGGAGATTCAAAGGCATGGAAAGAAATACAGAGTCCAATCAGAAGTTATTGCTCTCAGTTGCAGTTGGCTAAAGGCATGGTCATGATCGAGGACTCATTGATGAGAAATTGAGCGGCGGCTGTTAGGGGTCACTTCTCATCCTAGGAGACTGTGATCAGTTGAGGAGCACTCATGACAGGGGACTAGTTGCAGAGTATAGCTCATTCTTTCCAGGTTGCTTGTTTGCATGGCGTAGTCAAGTACAGGGATAGGTGCGGGAAAATCTGATCTGATCGATTCATCTTAGTACACAATTATGGCCAGATTAGATTTTGTCCTAGGGTCAATTATTATATTGTAAATCTGTAACCCTAGTTAGGTTTCTGTGACTCCTGCCTGCGTGCATTGGGGGTATTTAAAGTTTTTTGAGAGCCTTAGTCCTCAGATTTTGGCATTTTGTAAGGAGAATTCATTCTTCCCAGGAGCTATCTGAGGCATTCTTTCTGCCCTCTGGCTTTTACATTCTGTAATCTTCTCATTGATCATGCAAACTATTGGAAGTACTTT
>MU224933.1:6278469-6294566 GCA_018584345.1 Thuja plicata | reverse complement strand
TCCTAGTACACCTTCTCACACGTTAGGACCCCTAAGAATACCCCATGACCCCTTTCGACACATTGGAACACTGAAATGTGTCCCAAGGGGTCCTACGACCTATTGGGATACACTTGAGTGTTCCAATGTGTCAAAAGAGGTCATGGGGTCTTCCTAGGGGTCCTAACATGTGAGAAGGTGTACTAGGACTCCTTAGGTCCCTCTTTGACCCTTGGGGACACATTAGAACACTCAAGTGTGTCCCAAGGGGCCCTACGACCTCTTGGAACATACTTGAGTGTTCCAATATGTCAAAAGGGCTCATAGGGACTTCCCATGACCCCTTTTGAAATATTAGAACACTCAAGTGTGTCCCAAGAGGTTGTAGGACCCCTTGGGACACAATTGAGTGTTCCAATGTGTTCCCGGGGGTCAAAGAGGGACCTAAGGGGTCCTAGTATACCTTATCACGGTTGTAGGACCCCTAGGAAGTCCCCATTGCCCCTTTCAACACATTGGAACACTCAAGTGTGTCCCAAGAGGTCATAGGACCCCTTGGGACACACTTGAGTGTTCTAATGTGTCCGCAGGGGTTAAAGAGGGTCCTGTGGGGTCGTAGTACACCTTCTCACGCGTTAGGACCCCTAGGAAGACCCCATGATTCCTTTCGACGCATTGGAACACTAAAGTGTATACCAAGAGGTCGTAGGACCCCTTGGGACACAATTTAGTGTTCGAATGTGTTGAAAGGGGTCATGGGGTCTTCTTAGGGGTCCTAACATGTGAGAAGGTGTACTAGAACCCCTTAGGACACTCTTTGACCCCCGGGGAGACATTAAAACCCCTTATAAAATTAAATATTCAATTATCATTCTCATAACTTTAATTTATAGATTCAATTTTCATTCTATAGTTCTAATTTATTTAGTAATCTATTCACATATGTACATCTTATTTGATTAACATAAATTTAAATTTAAACAACATTTATTTTGCTTTATAAATTGTACTGAATTTTAAACTTTAGTATAAATTGTTATGAATCCTATTCTGACTTTTAATATTTTATATATTATTTAATTTCTAAATTATGAAAATGTCAATTTATACTTTTTTATATATAGTATATATTTTTATAATATTTATTTACAAATAAATATATAGATATATTATATATAAATTGAAGAAATCTAATATAAAAATTTATATTTATATAGAGTATATAAATTATTTTTATTTATTTATATGTAGATAAATATAATGCATATATAAACAATATAATAATATAATACATATATAATAATATGTAGATAAATATAATACATATATAAATAATATAATAAGGAGTTCCCGCCACCTTTTATATGTAAACGTTCAATTATTTAATTTAGGTCCCGCCATTTGTTCAGGTACCTTAAAATATCGGGTACCCAATATTAAATTGGTGTAACTTTTACCAAAATATTCCCTGCCCCCACAAACTAGAGAATCACAAAATTTCAGACTTTTTCACGGGTTTCATATGTGTTGCAAATAAAAAAAAGTAATTTGGGGCCCATTTTTTGAAAGTTAGTTAATTTAAGCTATTTTTTGTCAACTTTTTGTCTCGCGATGGGAAGCAGCAGTCGTTGAAAGTACAAATGGAAGAGGAAGGTGACGGATGAAGAAATTCAAGCATATAGGGAAAAAGATAGGGAAAATCACCAAAGAAAGAGAAAAGGTATGTTAAACATTAACCAAGGTGACCCCGTAAATGTAGTTGCAAGTGAAGAGGATGTTGAATTTAAAAATATTATATGGAGTGAAGATGAAAATGTAGAGATGGCGAATGAAAATGTAGACTTGGGGAATGAAAAAGTACACTTTGGGAATGAAAATGTAGACTTGGGGAATGACAATGAATGGAATGAAGATGAAAATGTACCGATGGAGATTGAAAATGTAGACTTGGGGAATGAAAATGTTGCACAAGAACCACATGAATGTTACACATCTCCAAATTATATGCGAAATGAATTCCCTTGCAATAAAGATAATCAAACTTCAAATTTGGGGCTTTTAAGAATACCTAAATGGTTAATTGAAATTGAGGAGAACATTATGAAAAATTGGGAAGGAAAGAGATCAGATAGAACCGTTAGGTTGTGGGCTTTAAGACTTTATGATCAATTTTTTTGGAAACAAGACATTGGTTGACCAATGTCAAATTTTTGTCCACTTGTTAAAGATGCATAAGATGAGACCAATGCTTGTGAAATTGAAGATTCGTGTGAACAAGAAAATGAAGAGAAATGTCATTGTTGTGAAAAATATTTTCAATTCTCTCAATAGCATTGAGAAGAATAGCAAAGGAAAAAAAAAGAGATGCTCAGAGAGTTATTACAACCTCCTTAGTAAGTCATCAGTTGAGAAAGGCTCATTTGATGAGACAAACTTGATGACATGTAACTAATTGAATGTTTGAAGATGTTAAGTTGATCACCGAAATGCAGAAAGATAATGCAAGACATTAAATCAGTTAATGGATTGTATTGTCATTGATGTCAACTTGACATAATCTAATCGGTTATAATCAAAGTGTAAAAGACTTCAGAGAATCAAAGAGATAAAGATTATGCTTTTAGTAATGCATGAAAGACAAGCATTCACTCTGTGACTTCAAACACCAATGGTCAGTGGAACCCGATGGACAGAGATCACCAAAATTCAAGTCACAGTAATGCCCAGGCAAGAACACCGATGAACATTACTGACGAGAAGAATCACAAGCATAACCGACGGCCAGAAACATAGTCTAAACCGATGGAGAAGCCTGTGGAGAATTGGAGTGTTGACCAAAGCTATCAAAGAATTAAAACACCGAAATTAACTTGAGTATAGAAATGACAAAATATCTAGCTGGCAGAGCTAAATATAGACTTAACTGGTAGTTATCATTGTTTTCATCAACAAGATAAAGCTAGAGATAAGTAATGGATTTAAAGTTGTTTTGTACATGTGGAAAGAAGATCTCTACAAGATAAAACAAGAGTTTTTCTTTAAATCTAAATGGTGATAATTGTGGATCACGCCAAGATCAAGAAAATCAAGAGCCTAACAATGGTGATATCATGTCTATAAAGAGACAACTCAATTCAATATGAATTGTGTGTGTGAATGCAAGAAAAGAGGATGCTGAAGAGAAACTGATGAAGAGCAACTTCATATAGTCCTGATCAATCAAGCTGAGGAAAGAGCTAAAGTTTTCTGCAGACACCGAGCAATAGAATAGAGCATCACCGAGTAGAAGTAAAGTGGAGAAAAGGTATTAACAGAGATATATTGATCATATTAGTTTTATGAGATTACAATAGATCTAAAAATCTACAAGTATAATTTGTATGTGAACATATCATACTGTTTCAATTTAACCATTGATTCAGAAAGTCTCTTAACCGAGCGGGATTTAAAGATCATTTCTATATTGAGATACATCCCAAGGAGTATCAAAAATTTTGATCATGAAGATAGCATGAGATGCCAGATACCTATTGACAAACCAAGTGAGTGTTTGATCTAGGAAGGTAGCACAGAGATGCCTGATATCAAGTGACAGACTAAAATTTTAAATCCTCTAACAAGGTCACACCTAATAGTGTGTTTGTAAGCTTTAACAAGGTTGTCTCTTCACCGAGCTCACTTCAGAAGAGTAAGAATTTTGGGTTACTAGTCCCAAGTGATTTTTCCCTTAACAGATTTTCCACGTTAAAAATCCTTGTGTCATTGTGTTTACGAGTCATTACTTTAGTGTTTTGCATTACACATAGCTTAACTAGATTGATCGGTATACTCTAGATAATTTACTGTCTTTCGGTAAATTAATAGACTGCTATTTGATAAACATACAGTATAAGGTTTAACAAAGCATTCCGAGCAGTAGTAATTTGATAATAGTATTTGGAGGCATTCATCTTATAGGACTAAAGATAACTAGAGGCTTAATATTGTGGTTCTAAGTTTTTGGGTTGATTATTGGAATATTTTTTAGGCCATTGATTCACCCCCCCCCCCCTCCCCCTCTCAATTATTACTAGAAATTGGTATCAAAGCTTGTGTACTTAGAAAGGGAGTTTAACAACTCAAGCAAAAGATCACAAGATGAAAAAATGAGATGTGCCCAAGTTGATTAAAGACAACTTTGTATCATAGCAAAGAATAATAAGACTCCACTTATCACGTATTGGTAATGATGTTACTCAATACCTTGATACTGAATATGTGTTGCCTACAGGACCTCATACTCTTGAGAAATTAAGAGAAAAGCAAGAGCATAATTGCATGATGATATAACTTACCTCATCACTCTCTGATGCTGACTTTGAAGATGTCAAAACCTGCACCTCTGTAAAGAAAATATGGGATAAGCTAAAGCTGGTAAATGGAGGAGATGCCAATGTACAAAAAGTCAAGGAAGAAAGCCTAAGAGGGAGGTTTGATGACCTAAGGATGAAAGAAGGAGAAAATATCACTTACTATAGCTACAAAATCAAAGAGGTAGTAAATGTTATCTGAGGAGTTGGAGGTGTACTTGAAGAGGAGATAGTGGTAAGTAAAATCTTAAGAACCTTACTGCCTATATATGTTATTAGAGTTTCTTCTATTCAAGAAATGAAAGCAGTTGCAAACAATACAGTTACTCTAGATAGTCTTATTGGTAGATTGATTTCATTTGAGATGAATAGCTTTGATAATAGTGTCTTACCATCTATAGAATTTTCAATCAAATCTTCATTAAAAATAAGAAACTCAAGTCATAGACATGCTGTTAGAAATGATAGTGACAATGAGAGGGTCAAGGACTTGATGAAATTGAAGTACTAATGGAAAGAAGATTGCAGAAAGGCAAAGGTAAATACAAAGGTAAATTACCACTTGTATTTTTTAATTGTAAAGAGGTTGGATATTTTGTTGCAAGATGTCCAAACAAAAAAAAAGATGATAGAGGAAATGACAGGTCATATGAGAAGAAGTTTGATAGAGGTGAAAACAGAGATTACCGAACCAACCGACAACCTGACAGAAGAGATACCAGAGCCTATAAGGACAAAGGGAAGAAATATTGTTACCTAGCTGAGAACAGAGCTGATGATACTGACACTGAATTAGAAGAAGACATCGAGATGGTATTTGTAGCCATGAAGGATGATTCAGATGAAGATGAAGAAGGTATGTAGAAACTGCACTCATATCTCAAGTTAGTAAAAATGAGTCTGGATCATAGATAGTGGCTGCACTCACCATATGACCAGTGATAAATAAAAGTTTGAGACTTTTGAAAACTATAATGGTGGTTCAGTGAGAATGGGAAATGATACACCTTGTCCAGTTGAAGGTAAAGGGACTATTGAATAACCTAATAAAATGTTAAAACGCTTACTGGGTAAAAGGAATAAATTATAATTTGTTAAGTGTTTCACACCTGAACAATTCAAGTCATAGATTAGCATTTGAAAATAAGAAGGCAAAGATCTTCAATGAATCAGGAAGGTTGATTGGTACCAGTGAGCAGACAAAAGGTAACCTTTTCTATCTTGATGACACAAACACCATTTGTTTGATGGCTAGAAACGAAGACATATGGTTGTGGCACAAAAGGTTGTGTCAAGTGAACTTTGACAACATGATAAAGATAAGCAATAAAAGGAATGTTAGAGGCTTACAAACCATGACTAAGCCTGAGCATATCATGTGAAATAATTGTTAAAAAGGTAAGATGACAAAGTCTAGTTTCAAGAGTAAAACCCATACATCTAATGCAATTCTAGAATTAGTCCATATAGATCTATGTGGACCCATGAGGACAAAGAGTTACTATGGAGATAGGTATTTCATTCTCTTTTTTGATGATTATTCTAGAATGATGATAGTCACATTCTTAAAAGATACATCTGAAGCATTCAAGATGTTTAAATGGTATAAAGCTATGGTAGAAAAACAAAGTGAAAATAAATTGAAATGCTTAAGGTCAGATAGAGCAGGGTAATTTACTTCAGATAAATTCACTAACTATTGCAATGAGCATGGAATTAAAATATAGGTTTCTGCACTGAGAACACCACAACAAAATGAAATTGCTAAAAGGAGAAACAGATCAATTGTTGGTTTTCAGTACTATTGTCTACACATTGAATAGAGTACAATTGAAGAAGGACACAAAGAAGACACCCTATGAGCTTTGGCATGGTCATACACCTAATGTAAGTTACTTCAAAATCTTTGGTAGTCAATGTTATATTTTGAAGGATGATAGAAATGGAAAACTTGACTCCAAAAGTGAAGAAGGTATCTTTCTAGGGTACTCAACCAAAATCAAGGCCTATAAATGTCTTAACAAGTCATCTAACAAAATCATTGAAAGTGCAAATGTAAAAATAGATGAATTTGCAGAAAAGAATGATAAGGAAAGTAGAAGATAACTAGAGGACTACAATAGGTTTGTTTATACAGAACTTGACACTCTACCTGAGCAACAATGTATCACTCCCGAGCAACAAAATATTGCACCCAAGCATCAGGCTACAATTACCAAAAATCGGGATAATCCTCAAGTTGATGTTCCAAACAATGGAGATCAGAACAAAGGTCAAGAAGATGATCAGTATGATGAACAAAGATCTGAACCAAAATTTGCCAAATATATCAAAATACATCATCCACTAAATCAAATCATAGGAGACAAGAAGGCTGGAACAAGAACAAGAAGTAAGTCACTAAACAATAGATGTTTACTTTGTGATTTTGAGCCTAAATATGTTAATACTGCACTTGAGAATGAAGAATGGGTCAGTGTTATGAATGAGGAAATAGAACAGATTGAGAAGAACAATACATGGACACTACTACCGAGACCAGATGACAAGATTGTCATCGGTACCAAATGGATATTCAAAAACAAGCTGAATGAGAATGGAGAAGTCACTAGAAACAAAGCAAGGTTAGTATGCAAGGGATATGCACAAGAAGAAGTTATTGAATATGGAGAAACCTTTGCACCCATTACTAGACTAGAAGGAGTTAGAATATTACTTTCTTATGCTTCATTTAAAGGATTCAAGGTATTCCAAATGGATGTTGAATCTACATTCCTAAATGGAATACTGGAAGAAGAGGTATACATTGAACAACCAGAAGGGTTTGTTGATCCAGACAAGAGAAACATGGTATGTAGACTACATAAAGCCTTGTATGGATTGAAACAAGCACTGAGAGCCTGGTATGAAAGACTTCACTCATATCTCATTAGCATTACATTTGTTAGAACAAGTGAAAATAGCAACCTGTACTTAAAAGAAGATACTGATGGTAATATTCTGATTGCTGAAATTTTTGTTGATGATATCATTTTTGGAGGAAATGAAATATTATGAAAATCCTTTGCTAATGAAATGAGAAAAGAGTTTGAAATGTCTATGTTTGGAGAGATCAAATTCTTTCTTGGTCTACAGATTATTCAACAAGATGCAGGCATATATATCACTCAGTCCAAATACATCAAGGAAGTGTTGAAGATATTCAAGATGGAAGATTCCAAACCAGTTGAAACACCTATGGCTACCAGATGTAAGTTGACCAAAGAAGACAAATAAAATGAGGTAAAGTAGACCTTATATAGATCAATGATTGGAAAACTAATGTATGTTGTTTATACCAGATCATATATAGCACATGCAGTTGGAATAGTTGCAAGATTCTCTGCTAATCCCAAAGAATCACATATGACTATTGTCAAGAGAATTCTAAGATATCTGAAGAACACTGAGGACTATGGATTATGGTATAAAAGAGAAGGAAAATTTGAGCTACAAGTCTATACAAATGTTGATTGGGATGGAAACATTGATGACCGAAAGATCACAACTGGAGGAGCATTCTTCATGGGTGACAAACTTGTCACATGGATCAGCAAGAAGCAAGGATGCATCTCTTAGTCTACTGCAGAAGCAGAGTATGTTGTTGCTACTGCAAATTGCTCCAATATTGCATGGATCAAACAATTACTGGATGGTATGCATATGAAGATTCTTGAACCAGTAATTATATATTGTGAATCCAGTCATGCATGCTAAGACTAAGCATATAGATATCAACTATAACTATCTTAGAGAACAAGTGCAAGCAAAGGAAGTGACACTGGAATATGTTCAGTCAAAGGAAAAACTAGGTGATATATTCACCAAGCCATTACCGAAGGATACATTTGAGTAACTGAGACAAACACTGGGGTCCAACCCTTGTCTATCAGTCAGTAAGATGACTAGGAGGCCGCATCAACCTACACACAATAAAAGATCATTCATGTTGATGCACAACTAGGATTAACAACAACAGATACATCTATACACAGCAAGGTACAAGTATGCATCGAACACTAGAGACATTGCATTACTGATGGAGAGGGAAATTCAAGGAATATATTATGTAAAGGAATGAAACATGATATAGATAAAAAAAAATTTGCATTTTTGTCAAAGGGGGAGATCATCTCATTATCATCAGGGAGATATTTGGGAGAGATTTGGGAGAGATTATCTAGGGAGAGATTATCTCATTGAATCATAATGGAGAGATCATCTCATTAATCCAAAAATATTATATCATTATCCATTAAGTGAAGTTCCTAAGAATCAGAAGGAAGAGTTAATCAATATTCAAAGGGAGAGAAATTGATTACAAATGAAATATCCATCTAAGGGAGAAAAGTAACAAAGGGAGAGAGTTCAGAAAAAAGAGAAAGGTTGTTGTCAAAGGAAAAAGAGATTATCAAGAAGAGGAACATTCGAGGTAGAGCACATATCAGAATAGAGATAACAGATGATACATCTATCCAATAAAGGGATTGAATATTGAAGACAACCATTCTGCATGAAACAAATCTAACCTATTTTTGAGCTTACCGAAAGCCAGACATTTGTAATAGTTACATTAGGAAAACTTGATGAAACTATTATATTTCATATTGTATTAGTAATAGTATAGTATGATAATGTAGTATGTTGCCATGAATGCCAAAGGGAGAGATGATGACATGCAACTGATTGAATGTTTGAAGATGTTAAGTTGATCACCGAAATGCAGAAAGATAATGTAAGACATTAAATTAGTTAATGGATTGTATTTTCATTGATGTCAACTTGATATAATCTAATCGATTATAATCAAAGTGTCAAAGACTTCAGAGAATTAGAGAGCTAAAGATTATGCTTTCAGTAATGCATAAAAGACAAGCATTCACTATGTGACTTCAAACACTGATGGTCAGTGGAAGCCGGCGGACAAAGATCACCGAAAGTCAAGTCACAGTGATGCCCGAGCAAGAACACTGACGAACAGAATCACAAGCATAACCGTTAGCCAGAAACATAGTGTAAACTGATAGAGAAGCCCAAGGAGAACTGGAGTATTAATCTAAGCTATCAAAGAATTAAAACAAAAAAATTAACTTGAGTTCAGAAATGACAAAACATCTAGCTGGCAGAGCTAAATATAGACTTAACTAGTAGTTATCATTGTTTTCATCAACAAGATAAAGCCAGAGATAAGTAATAGATTTAAATCTATTTTGTACAGTTGGCAAGAAGATCTCTACAAGATAAAACATGAGTTTTTCTTTAAATCTAATTGGCAAGAAGATCTCTACAAGATAAAAACATGAGTTTTTCTTTAAATCTAATTGGCAAGAATTGTGGATCACGCCAAGATCAAAAAAATCAAGAACCTAACAATGGTGATAGCATGTCTATAAAGAGACAACTCAATTCATTATGAATTGTGTGGGTGAATGAATGAAAAGAGGATGTTGAAGAGAAACTGATCAAGATCAACTTCATACAGTCCTGATCAATCAAGATGAGGAAAGACCTAAAGTTTTATGCGGACACCGAGCAACAGAGAACAACATCACTGAGCAGAAGTAAAGTGGAGCAAAGGTATTAACAGAGATATATTGATCAGATTAGTTTTATGAGCTTACAATAGATCTAAAAATCTGCAAGTATAAGTTGTATGTGAACAGATCATATTGTTTTAGTTTAACCATTGATTCAGAAAGTCTCTTAACCGAGTGGGAATTAAAGATCCTTTCTATATTGAGATACATCCCAAGGAGTATTAAAAATTTTGATCATGAAGATAACATGAGATGCCAGATACCTATTGATAGGTCAAGTGAGTGTTTGATCAAGGAAGGTAGCATAGAGATGCCCAATATCAAGTGAGAGACTAAACTTTTAAATCCTCTAAAAAGGTCACACCTAACAGTGTGTTTGTAACCTTTAATAGGGTTGGCTCTTCACCGAGCTCACTTCAGAAGAGTGAAAATTTTGGGTTACCAGTCCCAAGTAGTTTTTCCCTTAAAATTGTTTCCACATTAAAAATCCTTGTGTCATTGTGTTTATGAGTCATTACTTTAGTGTTTTTTATTACACATAGCTTAACTGGATTGATTGATATACTCTAGATAATTTATTGTCTTTCAGGAAATTAACAGAGTGTTGTTCGATAAACATATAGTATAAGGTTTAACAAAGCATTTCGAGCAGTAGTAATTTGATAATAGTGTTTCGAGGCATTTATCTTATAGGACTGAAGATAACTAGAGGCTTAGTATTGTGGTTCTAAGTTTTTGGGTTGACTGTTGGAATATTTTTTAGGCCACTAATTCACCCCCCCCCCCCCCTNCCCCCCCCCCCCCCCCTCAGTTATTACTAACAAAACTTGTGTTGACTTGAATATAGACCATAAAACTTTGGATAGAGCACTTGCAAGAAGAGAAATACTTGATGATCCGCTTCAAATTGATAAATGGGCTTATGGTAGGAGACTTCCGCATTTTGATAAGAAGCTAAAAGATGTTATCAAAGATGAAATTCAGCAATTTTGGCATGCTAACTCAAGAGTGTCACCAAATGTGAAGGATGTCTTGAAGTTGAGAGTTGGCAATCGAGACCGCACTCCACATCCTAAATATTATGTGGAGGTAAGTCAAACAATGTTGTATAAAAAAAATTGTGAGATACATCCAACATTGAAAATATCGCCAAGGTCTTTTGAATCCGTGAAGCTATTTTATTGTATACCCCTTAATATTCAAAATACATGTTGTTGCAAATATCATGTTGAGTTTTCAATGCATCATGAAATATTATGGTCCATTCATTATACTTTGCATACTAATAAAATGCTAGAGGATTGTGGTGCAAGTGGTCATCCCAAATTATCAAGAGACTTGCTAGATCAATTTTTATGTCATAGAGAGATGATGGTTGTTTATTTTATAAAAAGGATTTCTTAAATGACAAGTGCTCAGAATGTGGTGGCTTGTTCAAGTTTAGGACATGTTTTCATGAGGGTTTGGAACACGATTTTGGAAAGATACTCATCCAAAAAAAGGTATATGAAACAGTGAAATATACATTAAAGAGTGGAGGTGAAGGCTCTAGATGTGAGTTAGTTGAAAAAGAATACAATGTTGCTGATTTTATTTCAGATTTCAAGACAAATCATTTTTACAAGTATGCAAGGCATAGTCACAGGTCTCAATGGTTGGATCAACAATTCAGGATGTGTAAGGACACTTTCACCATTGGAACTATTATATCTATTGTCAACTTTGCATATAGCTATACATTTCAGCCCCAAAACGAGACTCAAGCTCAATATTACAATTCCATTTAGGTTGTTATTTTTGTACACATCACATATAGACATTCCCCTGATAGCACAAAACATGAGTGGAAGATAATTAGAGAGTACCATTTTTATATGAGAGATGATAGGTCTCACTCTCATGAGTTTATCCAACATTGTTTTGAGAAATATTTTGACTTCTTGCAGGAAAATGATATTGCTATGGATAGGCATTTCATTTGATTGGATAATTGCACCAGTCAATTTAAGAATGCCAAAAAGTTTTATTGGTTGTGTAGAATGCATGTGGAGAGAGGTGTACATCATATTTGGAGTTGTTTTGAGTCAGGGAATGGGAAAGGGGAGCATGATGGAGCAGGTGCGTGTGTGAAGATAGCTCTAGTTAAGGAGCAATTGAGGATTTCAGGTGTTGTACTTATTGATGCTCATTCTATTGTTGAGTGGTGTGCTTTAGCATTGTCACAAGGGGGACTCTTGATTCTACAGTGCATATATTCTTTTGATTGGTTGAGGAGGGAACTATAGGAGATAGATTGGATTGTCAAATAGTGAAAGACTCTTCAAAAATGTATTCATTTTGAAGCTCCGATAGTAGTACATGGACCATTTGGACACGAGAGTTGGCTTGTTTTTTCCCCATGTGTTTTCAGTATGATTGGGATAATTGTGAGTCAAGTGAGTGGGTGGATACATGGGTTCCACAGTATCTATCTCCTTTATCTTTGACACTCTCTATAAGAAATGATGACATGGAGACTTCGGTAGAGTGTGACCATCTTTCAGATCTTCTACAGCCATGAGATGTTTTTGCATTGGTTGCACCGCAGGGGAATGATGAGAGGTTAGATAATTGGTTAGAACGTTGTGTACGAGGTAAAAAAAAGCTTGCACAATAGATTACAAATGGTGATGGGTTCACGTATCCTACTGGTTTAGTTGTTGTTGTGGGAACATGGTTGCGAACATACATGAAAAGAAAGAATGGAATTCCTGCATTTGAAGACTATGAGAAGCACAAAACTATTCTCATGTATTCACACCTTGTTATAGCAATAAATGTCAAGTTGTCAAAGAATCAAGGAAGACCAAAGACAAAATAACTTTGGAATATTAGTACTGCTGATCATGAAGCACTATTGGAGACCCTGAAGCAAAGAGATGACCCTTCAGGAACACTTGACTAGGTAATAAGTTAACTCAATGCAAGGTTTTCTAAGTTCGTTAATCTTAAATTCAATACATTAATTGTGTGCCTTTCTTAGATTCTATTTTTGAGTCATTAACTTGGTTTTGAATGTGGATTGTAACTTGGTGTAGGAGCACCTATGAAGACCCTAAGGTCACCATGGATCCAATCAGAGATAGAAGGACAAAAGAATCCTTAAAGGTTAATTTGGATCTTTTGAAGCCTATAATGGCGATTTATAACAATCAATTTGATTTAAAAGTTAAATGTCCTAGAATTCCTGATAAGGACTTAGGACGAAAATCATGTATGGGTGACCAATAGTGCCAACAAGGGATCTAAGTACATATTTTCTCATAAATAGGCAATGAAAACTCATAATTTTTTATTATTTGCTTATGTCATTTGCATGGTTTGAATTCTTACAAGTTTGATTGTTGTTTCTAATGCTTTAAGGATATTATTTTCATCATTTCAAATAATATTTGATGCTCTGAAAGTTCATTTGAACCAATTTTAATCAAAAGGTGTTGACTGGTCTTTGAAAGTCACAGATTTTACTTGACAGTTTGGTCTTTTTGGAATGAAATAGATCATTCCATGAATGACAACACTCTAATTCTCATGGAATGATGCCATTATGACTTGTACAATATTCATCTAACATAATCTTCTAGAATGATGTCATTATGCACTTGTAACCTGTCAAGACAAGTTTTTTGGGGTTTTTTGGGACCCTAGGAAGTCTTATGGTTATCCTTGTGTCATTTGGAAGTCATTTGACCTCTTGGAGCAAGTGGAATCCCTTGGGTGCACGGTGAGACCTTGGGATTACTTTACAAAGGTGTGGAGTCTTGTTGTCCACTTTGTGGAGTTCTCCAAGCCTCTGCATCATAAGTGCAGATTGATACATACATTATAGATATAGAGGATTCATTATGCAGTGAGCGTTAGTTGAAATTAGCTTTGTAGTGCATCTTTCAAACCATCTGTCCTAGCATCATCTTTCAAACCATCTATCCTAGCATCAAATTGTCTGCTCCATCAACTCTAGTTAGTCAGGTAAATGCTACTGACAACCCCGTTCCACCCACGGAGTCACTAGAACGCTCGTGACCATGCTCGACCCAAGTGTCCCCAAGGTGCACTAAGAATGATTGGGCAGAAACCTTCCAAGGATTTTATCTCATACCTCGTGAGAGGTATTAGCAATCCATTAGGGGCTACGGGATCATTTTGTCAAGGTCTACAACAACCTCTCTCGGTTTTGGGTGATTTGACTTCATTTGAATTTGGCAAGGCAATCTCAGTCGATGCCAAAACTTGCAGTGAGGGTCAGTTGAAAGTAGCTTCGTAGTGTATCTTTCAAACCATCCATCTTGGCATCTAACTATCTGATCCATCAGCTTCGGTTGGCTGAGTAAATGCTAGTGACAACCCCATTCCTCCCACAGAGTCACTGGAATGCTCACGACCGCACTCGACCTAAGTGTCCCCAAGGTCACTAAGCACGATTGGGTAGCAATATTCCAAGGATCATATCTCAAACCTCGTGAGAGGTATCGACAAACCATTAGGGGCTACATAATTTTGTTGCCGAGGTCTACAACAACCTCTCTCGGTTTTGAGCGATTCAACTTCATTTGAATTTGGAAAGGCAATCTCAGTCGATGCCAAAACTTGCAGTGAGGGTCAGTTGAGAGTAGCTCTGTATTGTATCTTTCAAACCGTCCATCCTGGCATCAAACCATCTACTCCATCAGCTCTGGTTGGCTGGTTAAACGCCAATGACAACCCTGTTCTACCCACGGAGTCACTGGAACACTCACGACCGCGCTCGACCCAAGTGTCCCCAAGGTGCACTAAGCATGATTGGGAAGTGATCTTTCAAGGCTCGTATCTCAAACCTCGTGAGAGGTATCAAAAAAAATTCAAGGGCTATAGGATTGTGTTGTCAAGGTCTACAATAACCTCTCTTGGTTTTGGGCGATTTGACTTCATTTGAATTTGGTAAGGCAATCTCAATCAATGCCAAAACTTGTAGTGAGGGTCAGTTGACAGTAGCTCTGTAATGTATCTTTCAAACCGTCCATCCTGGGATCAAACCGTCTACTCCATCAGCTTTGGTTGGCCAGGTAAATGCCATTGACAACCATGTTCCACCCACGAAATCACTAGAATGCTCATGACCGTGCTTGACCCAAGTGTCCGTAAGGTGCACTAAGTACAATTGGGAAGCGATCTTCCAAGGCTTGTATCTTGGACCTCATGAGAGGTATCAAAAAACCATCAAGGGATACAGGATCATGTTTTCAAGGTCTAAAACAACCTCTCTCAGTTTTGGGTGATTCGACTTCATTTGAATGTGGCAAGGCAATCTCAGTCGATTCCAAAACTTGCAGTGAGGGTCAGTTAAAAGTAGCTCTGTAGTGTATCTTTCAAACTGTCTTCCTTGGCATCAAACCTTCTACTCCATCGGCTCTAGTTGGCCGTGTAAACACCAGTGACGACCCTATTCTTCCCATGGAGTCACTGGAACACTCATGATCACACTCGACCCAAGTGTCCCCAAGGTGCACTAAGCATGATTGGGCAGCAATCTTCCAAGGCTTGTATCTCAGACCTCGTGAGAGGTATCGACAAACCGTTAGTTTCTGAGGTCTACAACAACCTCTCTCATTTTTGGGCGATTCAACTTTGTTTGAGTTTGGCAAGGCAATCTCAGTCGATGCCAGAACTTGTAGTGAGGGACAGTTGACAGTAGCTCTGTAGTGTATCATTCAAACCATCTATCCTGGCATCGAACCGTCTGCTCCATCGGCTCCGGTTGGGTGGGTAAATGCCATTGACAACCTTGTTCTGCCCACGGAGTCACTAGACCACTCGTGACCGCGCTCGACACAAGTGTCCCCAAGGTGCACTAAGCACGATTGGGCAGCGATCTTCCAAGGCTTGTATCTCAAACCTCGTGAGAGGTATCAAAAAAATTTCATGGGCTACAGGATCGTTTTGCCAAGGTCTACAACAAACTCTCTCAGTTTTGGGTGATTCTACTTCATTTGAATTTGGCAAGGCAATCTCAGTTGATGCCAAAACTTGCAGTGAGGGTCTTTCAAACCGTCATAATTTTTTAAATCTGTAGGGTTTTTTTGTGTGAATTTTGTCAACTGCAAAAAATGAAACAGAAGGAAACCAATCAATCATTATGTTAGGAAGAGGGTCATTTCCTTTTGAGATCACTTCATTA
>MU224933.1:6254913-6274066 GCA_018584345.1 Thuja plicata | reverse complement strand
AAGGACCACGAAGCTTGGAGAGTATCAGGAAGATACACTCATCATCTGACTTCGTCTTTCCAGCAACCTGTAAGATGGATCGAAGGGACTTGAACTTCATCAGGAAGTCCTCAATGCTAGTGAATGATTCAGGTGCCAAGGAGGTGAACTCTACATCTATCTGGAGAATCCTGAACTGATCCATGGTGCCAAACAAAGTGGAGAACTTGTCCCACATATCCCTGGGTGTAGTCAGACCATCCAGGTGGAACAATAACCCATCTGAAACATTCATGGCAATGAGGCCCATTGCCTCATCCATCCTGTTTATGTGCATAAGAGCCTCATAAGGTCTCTGAAGAACTGGCTGAACTGCATCCATGCAGGACCATAAACCTCATGACATGAGGAGTCTGGTCATGTGTGGCTTCCATGTGTGATAGTTATGGGGTGTCAGCCAGGCCATAGAGGGGTCCGACATTGAGAGAAGAGAAGACGGAAGTAGAAGGGACTATTTCTCAAAGTAAATAATAGAAAGTAAAATGCACCCCCCCCTATAATGTATATATTCTATCCCCTGAGCACCACAAATAACCAATTACTGAAAGCACACAAAAAAATGAGGAGAAAACCTGAGTTCCAGAAGCCGAACAGGAGCACAAACAAAGGCACTACTTTGACTACAAAAATCAGCAACCAAATGGTAAAATCAGGAACTAAAACCTATACCACTGCGTCCGTCTCGGAAACACCTTTCCGGTGATATTTCATTTTCTGAAAAATGAGCTCGTATGCTCAAGTTATGAGCAAAAAACCAACGGGTACCCTGAAGAGTGAGCTTGCTGGAAAAAAACAGTCATGCGATAAAATTTGACGGCTAAACGACCATCACTCCTCCACGCGAATAAAATTGACGGCCGTCACAGATGGTCGAAAAAAAATTTCCGGCAGCCGAAAAATTTGAATTTCGCCGGAAAAATATAAAAAACGGCCGGAAAAAAAAACACGGCAGCTGACGTCAGCTGGGTCTGCTGGGCGGTGGCCGGGTGGCGGCTCCACCGGCTGTGGTGGCGGCTCGGCTGGGCTTGGGCGGCGGAGTGGCCGGGCTCGGGTGGCAGCGGCCGGGCGCAGCGGCGCCTGGGCGGCGCGCTGCTCTTCAGCGGCACGCGGGTGGCCCGCCAGCGGCGCGTTGGCTGCGCGGCCTGTCTGCACCCGAAAAAGGGCTTAAAAACACATTTTTTTCAAGTTTTTCGAGAATTTTTTCTCAATTTTCGAGTCGTACGGCCCTCGTAGGCTCGATATTTTTCCCTGGGGTCACGGAGACCAAATATAGTCGAGTTTTATATGATTTCGACTCTCCCGGGACTTCTGAACGCAATGGCGGAGTCTGTTTCTACTCAATCTACTCCAAAAGATCATGCCTCCTCCAACGTGACAGAAAAAACTCCCAAAAACCCCAGAAAGAGAGGGCTTGATCCACAGCTCCAACCAGACTTGAACAAGATGCAACAGCAAGGCTCTGATACCATGTAGAAACTGATGAAAGATCAGATTCAACTCCAAGATCCAGCTGCATGCAAAAACCTGTCACAAGAAATGAAGCGAAAGAAGGAAAAAGCATAAACTCAGATTTTACTCAAAAGTTGAGAGCAAAAATATTATCTGAATTAATTAAAAACAATTACAAAGTTCAACCTTATAAAGGTGAACGAAACCCTAAAAGGTAAATACTAGGATGCGCATTATTAATTAAGAATTAATTAATAACGCACCTGAGAGAAGCTTAAGCTAATAGAGTAATAATACTCTAACACATGGCACCCACGTGAGCCTGATGGTTTTCCTTTTTGCACATCTCCACCAACGGTTACTTCTCTGGGCTCTAGGTCTCCTACCATCTGAACATCCTGTGTCCTTACCAAATGCGATAAAAGTCCCAGACCCATATGTTTAGCCAATCTTAAGTTCATAATATGTATATACTTTCCAGAGTTTTTTTTGAATGAAACTAACTTTTCAAGAAAAGCAGACATCACGATGGTAAGATTTCCAGACCCCAGAGTATTTATTTGCCAATACGTTCTGACGGTCACTTTGTCATGCAGGTTTCTGGAATACACTTCCAAACATGTCTGAAGCATCTGCATCCTCACCACCCGTAAGTCTAGAGCCACCCTCCACGACGGCTACCAGAGCGGTTGTTAAATCCAAAATAGAAAGGGCCCTGGAGAAGTTGCCCCTAACCATGAAGTTTGTGTAGGAAAGTGTTATCATGCGCTCAAAAATTGAGTCTAAGGTTAAACAAATTACTGACACCAACGCTGAGATATGGCCCGAAATGCAGGCCTTAGTGAAAATGATGTACATCCAGTGACAGGCTAGAGATCAACTGGCCATCAATGTCGGGGACTCCAGGATTCTTAAGGTGGCTTGTTTCCCGTGCTCTATATAATCTCCAGAGATTATTCTAATAATGGCTGCCAATTACAACTCTTTTGTTCGGGCTATTATGTTTGCAGTCGCAGAACCCACCGAGTACCCTACTCCTCTGGTATCCCTCGACCCTGACACATTCCAGGCGGGTCTGGGGATCCCTCAATTTGACAAGCCTTCTGTGGTTACAAGGTCAGATCCCTTGGCCCAATTCACGCAGTTGGAGGAGGTCACCCGAATATACATGAACGTTCACTGGCTCAAGGTCCCGAAAAGGGATCATAAGAGGATGAAGATAGAAATTCCCAAGTCTGAGTTCAAAGAGAGCATTCATATGGGAATGATAGCATTGTCCCAGGTCTTTGGGCAACCCTCTGCCTGGGAATTCGCTCCATGGATGTATTACTTCCTTCTCGACATCTCCATCAAGGGAGAGTACTTCAACTAGGCAGCTATAATTTTGAACCACGTCAACTCCCAGTTCCTCCAACTAGCCAGGAAAAAGAAATTTTACATGACTTCTTATATTTTCTGGGCCCTAGCGTAGTAGAGACCCCATGCCCATGGGATACTTACAAATAGCATGCTTGGGATTAGCCTGAGACAAAAGGCACCATGGGACCATTTCCTACAGGTTCAATGGGAGGCCAGCTTCCCAAGTTTTTGTCGAGTAAATGATGCGTTCATTTACTATCACCTGCTCACACCTACCCGGGACACAAGATGCCGCCTATCCACAGAGGCGATGAATTTTGTCCAGAGCTATGGACATTATTACATCCAATTCTAGCAACACACTTATATTAGGGTCACCGGCTTCTCCAGGAAACCCTACTTGTTACCCAAACACTGTGGGGACAAGATCGTTCTCTTGGAATACTGTAGGCAGATAATGGAGTTACATGCACTCTTTGCCTTAAAGAAGGTAACCAATATTCTATTCCCAATCACTTGTGGGAACTACTCATGCAGCCTGGCCACTGCAAAAGAGGCGGATAACGAGCTTAAGAGCTACAACCTAGAAGAGTTCTACTTGATGTGAAAAAAATTTGATCCGCACGGCAAGATTGCAGCGGCACTTCCCCGGGCTTCAGAGCCTCATCACTACCATATGGAGGATTTATGGGAAGATTGTCAGGACAACATGGAGGTGTGGAGCCGGTACTATGTCAAGATGACAGCAGGCATGATGGAAAGGTTGAAGCTCTGGAGGTTCCCGGAGAACTTCTCAGACGTTGGCCCCACGATCGATCCCCAATACAAGGAAAAGGGGATCGATACAATGGCCCTCCCACTGATAAATTGGGATGCCCAGGAAGGGCCAACAATTGAGGACTTCACCTGAGAGGTATTCGAACGAAGCCACGCATACTTCAAGAAGGTGTGCCCTAGGAGTGCCCGTCGAGTAGCCCAGCCAGTGCCAAAATTAACTTCAGGGGCCAGGACTTCTTCACAGGGAGTAGATAAAGGAAAAGGAATAGATACCACCCCTCCTGTGCAAAAAGTCTCCATAAAAGAACAAATAAAGTAGTTAGTGGCAGCCTCCCAACAAATGAGAGAGAAGTTAATCACGTGGCTGGCCACTCCAGTACTCATGGCCGGGCCAATTCGTCCCCCTTTCTCCCCATCGTTGGCATCCTTAATGGTAAAGGCCATGGGGTAGATCCAATGGAAAAAGCAACACTAAGGGATGCGGGGCCACCCTTAGTTACCCGAAGAAAGAAGAGGCTTAACCAAAAGCCTAAGGCAGAGCCTGGGTTGGGTACACCCCTGACCCCACAAGTAGAGATCCTCTCTTCCAGTTTCCCAGAGTCAAAAAGAGAAATAGAGCCTGTCGAAGTCCCAGCCAGTCCTCCCTCGCAGGAGGAATTTGATGATGTCTTTGCAACCGACGAGTTCGAGAACCTGTAGGGGGACACCAAACAAACAGAGGCAGAAGTCCCAGCTGCAGAACAGGAAGTTACGGAACAAGAGCCTGCACCGGAGCAGGAAGAACAAATAGAAGAGGAAAGGGAAGTGGAGCTGGAGATCACCTCTGAGGCTCCAGAGATGCAAAATCTGGTGGTGGACCAACAAAGGCAGAATGAAAATATGGCATCTGCTGGGGTAACCGGACCTACGAGAATAATTGTAACCCCAGCCGCCATGTTCCAAGTGCCACTCCTGGGAGCGACCTTTAGAGAAGTAATTACCATGGCCTAGACTTTAAATCTTTGCCTCGTGCCTCCACTATTGCCAAAGGATGTGCCGACAGAAAAAGAAACCCCGATGGCAGATGTCGAACAACAAAAGGAGCAACACGAAGAGGAAATCCCTGAAGAAGCCAATAGAAGTCCAGACAAAGCAATAGATACAAAGGACAAGGCTGAGGAGATGGATGTTACTGGGGAGGATATTACTGATAAAGGAGAAGACGCAAGCAAAGGGACGGATGAGGCCCACACCACCGAGGAAGAACAGTCGTAGGTCACCGTAGAAGAACCAAGAGAATAGACTTTGTTGAATAAGCCGCCCCTACCGCCTCAGTGGTTAGTAGAGAGCAGGAAAAGAAAGGCTCCGTCCACTCCTAAAACTCCACTCTCCTTGGCCAAAATGATGGCTCAGATCCAGGCCCCACAAAAAGCCAAGAAAGCCTGAACAGTTCATACTCTTCAAACTGAGCCGGGCGGAGAAATAGTTGTCATTGTGGCGACACCTCCCCAAGATGCCGATGAAGTAACCGCAGAACCCAAAGATTACAACGTTGCAGAGGTATCACTGGGGAAGAGAGGAAAATAGGGCGAGGTGGACTTACTGAAGGAGGCAGCTAGGGCAGTAGAGGCCCGTTATGAAAAAGAGGCCCAAAGGCTCAAAATAGAAAAGGTAAAAAATGCAAACCTTATGGGGTTGCTTACTGAGCTGGCTCGACCTATCAACGCTGCCCCTCTAGAGGCTTCCACATCTGAAGATCCACTATCATAGAGCGACATAGACTCCCTGCAAACAATGAAGAAGAAGGCCCAGGCAATCAACGAGTGGGTCGCTCTGAAAATAGGAAACACCTGACGTTTCTTGGTATCCACCCTCCCAGACTTATATGTGGCCCAGCATGTTCTGCGCTAGGCAAAGACTCTCATTGACCTATGGGAGGGTGATATTGAAAATTATCAAGCATAAAAGGTAGAGCTTGAAGAACTCCTTGGCCTGGGAGAGGAAATGGTTTCTGAATCTAGAATTCTGGAGGATGAATCATTTGATTTCGTGAGGACCCAACACTCTAGACTTGACCTCACATTGGAGGTAACCAAGCAATTGGTGGGGACTCTATAGGAGAAGGTCAATGCAGTAAAATATTCTTTCAATTTATAAAATTCTTTTGTAACGAAGACTTCCAGGGTTGACCCCCTCAGTACTGATACATGCACGCCAGAGGATTCAGTTTTGGGGAGTTTTTATGAAATGATGAAGTCTCGATATTAATCCCCAGAGAGAATTGATGGTGCTCAAATGACGAGATTAACTCGTATGGTGCTTAGTGGCCACGATGTAGAAAAAATGGTTGATGAATTTAAGGAGAATATTCCAGACCTGGGGGAACAAATTGAGGTGGCTAAGTACCGAAGGGCTGGCCTGAAGGATATCGATGAAGATGGTATCTCCCGCCTCCTCCAGGCTTTCAATGACAACAAACAACCATAGGCTTTTTTTGAAGGCCAGGGAAAAACCCCAAACATTTGGTATTCTTTATTCTTTCGGGAACGTAAGTTCCCAAATCCCGGAGTCTCAGATCCCAAATTTTGTATTCTTTCAAGTGATCCGTGTCTCGGTCCCTGAGGCTGATCGGTCACTTTCAGGAGCGGTTAATAAAGGCTGTCAGAAGGTGGTTGGCTACATCAAGGGGGCGTCGACTCAACAGTTGGTTTTCTGACAAGATGGTCTTCTCGAGGCATCATTTCAGAGGTACACCTGGCGCATTAGAGACAGGGCACCGAATTTCCATTTATGAGGCATGTAGCCTCGATCCCCGGGGATCTAATTTCTTCCTTCTCCTTCCTGGATCTCTTCTCAAGGCTGATTCTTCCCCTGTATATTCTTTTCTCATTCTTCTAGCATGTTAGGCTTATTCCATCTCAAGGTCTTTTGTAGGGTGGCGCAGGTAGTACCGGCCCCTAGATATTGTATTCTATTGAAATGTGATGTAAAATAGGGTTAGGGTTAGGGTTAGAAAAAAATGTGTATAAATAGTAAGACCGACCCATTTCCAAGAGTCGGCGAAATTGATGATTTTGCTGTCCACAGTAATAGAAAGGAAATCTTTTCATTCTAGGTGCAGAGCTTAATGCTCTATTGTTCCATTTTCAATAGACGCTCCCCTGGAGCCACCATTGTATCACGCACCAGTGCTTGCTAGAAGAGACATTAATGAAGAAGGGATAATTATTTACAATGATGTTGTTAGCATTCATGCTTCTGAGTTAATGGTATTTTATGTTTCATATTCTTTATGTCTTCTTCTCTGATATGTCAAATAGATTAACGACCTCTCTTTTCCCTCGCTACTGATAAAATACTAGCTGATGGTTGTGTATTTCTTCGGTATTTAGTGCAGTATATCAGAGCATTATTGATGTCTTGAACGTTTAAGCATAACTATAGTTAGATGAAGTACTTCTAACCCTGCAAGATCTTTTTCCATCTTATTTGCTAAGTGTAGAATGCTAGTAGAAACCTCACCTCATTGAATCTCCAGAGAGAGCGAGTTGAAGAAACCAGCTATCCCCCTCAAAAATAGTCACTTCTCCCAACCGAGCCTCGCACCGTCATGACCCGACACCCAGGTGCTTGAAGGCCCGGGGAATCTAACTTCCCCGGATAACCTTTGCAGGCGCAGTTGGCCAGTACCTCCAGTACCCAGTGACAACTTATGACTGTTGGTGGACCCGGTTAGCAAAACCCCATCAATAGAAACTGGCGCTAGAGAGAGGGCATGAACTTGTCCCCTTCTCGAGATTCTAATTTTACACCTCCCGAGGGTTCCCCGAGTTATAGTTTTAGGAGTCAAGCCTTCAGCGGGATTGGGTCTTTCTCCCAAGTAAAATTTGAAAGAATCCTTAGGTCTGCCCTGAATCCTGGAAGGTTTGTCAAACTTGAGCCCCCTGCTCAAAAGAAACAGACTCTGAAAACCACGCCAGCCACTACTGTCTGGGGGTCTAGCATACCAGAATACCCAAACTTCTCAGGCAATCCTGGGAACCAGTGCCCAAACTACCCAAAATCTAGTTCCCCCAATGGCAGCATATTTCAGAAATACCGGGTCCCCAATGCGAACTTTTCTAGGAATAATCAACGACTTACCCTCGCACCCAGAGAAGATCTGCCCACGATATGACCACTTAGGCTCACGAACCACAGAAGAACATTTACAGGCATAAAAGAATGCCATGAACTGACACTGAATCTAGCATGAAGCTATTGTGACTCAGATTTTTCCCTTGTCTTTAGGACAAGGTGAGCTGAACTGGTACCTTAACCTTCCTGCCAACTCCATAAATAGTTGGCAGGACATGGAGGACACCTTTCTGGCCGCCTTTCGCGTACATGTGGACCCAGCTTGGTCCCATAGCCAGTTCATCTCCATCAGGAAGGAACCCAATGAACCTCTTGCAGCATTCAACCATCGGTTCCAGAGCGCCTTGAAGCGGTGCATGGGCCCTTTTATTCCATCCCCAAAAGTAACCATACAGACTTACCTTAACGTGATGGACCCCTTTGTTGCCACTCTCCTTTAGATAACAACTGCCGTGGGTGACCGGGACACTTTGGCGAAGGTTTACAACCTAGCTTTAGAATTATCCCATGGTCTCAAAAAATCCACGGGTGGGATTGGACAGAGTGCACCCTTCAACATGATCCCCAATGGAATAGCGTACGCCAGGGGGTATAACCCCAATCTAGCAATGGGTGCACCCTTGATGGCAACGAATCCCCCACCACCCCTGATAGACCAGTAGGCCCGGTACGTTTATCCAATGCAGACTCAGGCGGTACCAGGTCTAGAAGTTTTCCCTTAGAATCAGCCGCAGTAGGCACAACAGCCTCAGGCACAACAGTCTGGAGTGCCCTTCTTTCAATCGTTCGTGACTGGAGGATTGCCACCCTCGACTCCAGCTAATACTGTTGCCTTCCCGGGAAACCAACAACAACAACCGTCACATTGTGACACCAACACTCAGTTGACTGCCGAGGTTGAATCCCTCCAGCGAATGTTGTCTACCTTGACTATAGACATGGGTCAACTGAAGGCGGGGTCCTACACACCCCAGAATTCAAATTCCTAGAACGGAAATATTTTCTCCGGCCAATGAAACAACAATACCAGGGGAAGAAACTTCAACAGCGGGCCTAGGCCTAATCTACAGCAATGGAACAATAACATGAACACCGGAGGCCCACCTCCGAACCAAAATGCCAACCAAAACGGTGCTGGACCATCACATTTCACACCAGTCGTAGACTTCCAGCCCATGAATAATTGGTGTAGATTGCATGACATAGGTTCACACAATGAGGTAAATTGTGCCATGTTGGAAAAATTCATCATGATCTCCCAGCTAGACAGATAGCAGTCGCATGATGCCACCCCTCTAGAGCCTCCTGTTCAAGAGCCAACCCACAGTGCCTTCACCTGTGAGACCATCTTCTTCAGAACTTCCAGGGAAGATGAAGAGGAATCTGAATTTCATGGATTCTTTGATGAATCTATCCCGCCCTTCGAGGCCAATGCCTTCACCAACCCTTAGACTCCATACAATACTCAGATTCAAGTTGGTAAAGGACCAGCTTACACACCCACACCTCCTATCAAAGACACCCCTCCTCCTCAAGATAACACGATTGACTGACCTGCTCCTTTAAAGGGTTCTAGTTATAACCAAGCAAAAGACCTAGCCGAGGTAAATCACCAATTCTGAGGAGGAAGATTCAACATTACGAAGGCGTTAGAACATACCACCACCTCCATGACCTTGATGGAGGTCTTGCTAAACTGTCCCGAATGGAAGAAGTCTCTTCTGAAGCTCTTGGGGAACCCAGAAGTCGTCAGCCGCCCACCCAAGACTATCTCATTTTAAGATGCTAACGCGACCATCTTCTAGGGGAACAATGAGGATCCTCCCTTCCTACTAGGCCTGAATATCCAAGATAAAAATATACACAATTGCTTAGTAGACTCTAGAGCTTCGGGTAACATCATGCCCTTATCCATTTGTCAGAAGCTTGGATTCCATCCCACCCCATCTAATGGTGCAGTGATCCAGCTAGATAAGACTATCATAAAAATGGTGGGGGAATTGAAGAATGTCTGGATACAGCTTATCCAGGACCCCAGGATAGCCAGCATAATCGATGTTCAAGTGGTGGACATCCCAGAGACTTATGGGATATTATTAAGTTAGAATTGGTCTAAGTCATTGAATGGATACTTTTCGACCGACTTCACCCATTTATGGCTCCCCTGGGAAGGAGAATCAAATAAGATCCAGGTCGAAAGTGAACCCCGGATGAAACAGGCCCTTACCAAGGTCGAAAGGGTCAGTGAGGTCTTCTTCTCTGAGACTTCCCCGGGGGTGTACCGACCCTTTGAAATCTTAACATTCGATTTCATCCCCAGAGAAGATCCTGTAGTGCTGCAGAGAACCCAGGACCTAGAAGAAAAGCTAAGAGTTGAGATTGACTCTCAAGGTGCCACAGTGACCCTTGCTACACTTTTATCCGACACTTGGTGCCGAGTACACTATCAGAAACATTCAGAGCTTGAGTGTGGGCCCTGCCTTTCAGTCGCTACCTGGCACATCGATGCCTTCCATAATAAAGAACATATAGCTGATTCCCTGGAGCCTAGTACTCCTTTAGTGCCATCTCCTTTGGAATCCCAAATCCAAACTCCTCCGGAGGTAAACTCTACCTTCATGCTAGTAGTTCAGGAGGGAGCCCCTCCTAAATCTCCCAACAACAATTCAAAGGCTACTCTCACTCCCCAGTCCCAGATTATGAATGATGACTTATGGACCCTCAAATTTGATGGGTCCCGATCCAAACAAGGCTGTGGGGTCGGGGTATAATTAATCAACCCGTGAGGGAAGTCCTTCCTCGCAACCTACAGACTACATTTCAACTATACAAACAATGTTACAGAGTATGAGGCTTTGGTCCTTGGACTCTTGTTCGCATTAAGGAAAGGTATCACCCACCTCCGGGCTTTGGGTGATTCAGATTTGGTTGTCAAACAAGTCCAGAGTCAATACACATGCCACATTAAAAGACTGGTCGCATACCGCAATCAGCCTTGGAGCCTTATTGAAGATTTTGATGTCTTTGGCATTGACCTCATTCTCCGGTGACAGAACTATGTCTCAGATGCCCTAGCTATTTCTGCCAACACACTTGAGCCAATGGCCGGCTCGTGACTCCGGAGATTTTCAGTTGAGATGGTCCCCACCCTGTCCATTCCAGACAATGTCACCCACTTTCAGGTTTTTGAGGATGATCAGCATATCCTAGCCTTCATGGTGAATGTTGGCATCTTTGAAGACCAGATAGTGGAGGAACGAGACCATGACGATACTGGGCAGGGTGACGAAGATGATGGGATCATGGACCTACCTACTAACACCATCCCGAAGGGGATGGTTGCACTGGAATGAATCTTCGACTCGGACCCTCGGGCTCGGGAGAAGGTGTCATCTTCCTTCGAGGGAGAAAAGTTTGAAAATGTAAACATCGGCCAGCCCGGTGAAGAAAAGGTGATCCACATTGGTACCTCCTGTTCCCCTAAGGAGAAGGAGAAGATTCTCGCGGTTCTCCAAGAATACATAGATGTAATTGCATGGGTTATGAAGATTTGAAAACATACGACACATCCATTATGACTCATACTATTCCCCTGATGCTAAGCCCTTTCGGCAAAAGCAACGACCGGTCAACCCCCTGATTGAGCCTCTGATTCGTCAAGAGGTGAAAAAATTCTTGTCAGCCTGAATAATCTTCACAATCCGGAACACTACATGGGTTGCCAATCTAGTCCCTATGAGAAAGAAGAATGGTGAGATCTGCCTCTGCCTGGATTTCTGAAACTTGAATAAAGCCTCCAAGAAAGATAATCACCCTCTCCCTTCATTGGATGAGGTGTTACAGATAGTGAATGGATCCTAGATAATGTCATTCTTGGATGGGTACTCCAGATATAACTAGGTCATGGTTAGGTATGAAAACAGGGAGAAAATAGCGTTTACCACCAAATGGGGAATGTTTGCATATAGAAGAATGCCCTTTGGTCTGATTAATGCAGGGGCCACATTTCAAAAGGCCATGGACATTGTGTTCGAGGGCCTTGTGAATCGGTGCATAATCATTTACATGGATGACTTGACCATCTTTTCCCAGGATAGGCGTGACCATCCTCCCATCTCGCTCAGATCTGCGAGAGATGTCGCCAGTATGGAATATCCCTCAACCCCAAGAAGTGCATATTTGGGGTCACCGAAGGAAAGTTGCTCGGGCATATCATCTCTGAGAAGGGCATAGCCATTAACCCTAAGAGAGTCAAAGATTGCTAAACTTACAAATGCTTGGCAGCAAGAAAGAGATGTGATCCTTCTTCGAAAATATCAATTTCGTCTAGCGGTTCATCACTGGATTCACAGAAATAGTCAAACCACTCAATCAGATGATGAAAAAGGATACCAAGATTTAGTGGAATCCTGAAGCAAAGTAGGCATTCGCCCAGATCAAACAGACAATAACAGAAGCACCTATCCTGGCTAGTCTGCACTATTCCCTTCCGTTTTACATTTACTCCTTTGCTTCACCGCATTCTGTCGCGGCAGTGTTGACTCAAAAGGTTGAAGGGGAAGAATGACCAATAGCTTTCATGAGCTCCCCCCTTCAAGAACACCGAAGTCCGATATTCATCACTATAAAAATAGGCCTTCCCTCTAGTTCGTGCCATGAAGAAATTCTGGCATTATATTCTCCGAAGCAAGGTACATGCTATCATTCCAGACCAGGCCATCAAGTCTCTGCTGATGCAGAGTGAGTTAGGCGAAAGAAAGGGAAAATGGATGGCCATCCTCCAGGAATATGACTTAGAAATGTAGCCTATGAAGATAGTCCGGGGCCAGAGACTGAGTCGAGCGATGGTAGAAGAGACTCCCCACATAGAATGTCAAGCTTACACAGTGGAGTCCATCACCCGAGACCCGTGGTATACCGATTTGGTATATTTTCTACTAAATAACAAATGCCCAGAGGGGTTACCTCCCAATAAATGTCGCGCCCTATGGATGAAAAGCGCCCACTTCATGATCAAAAACTCTGCACTCTACCATAGGAACTACGAAGGAGTGTACCTCCGATGCATCGACAGAGACCAAGTTGTAAAGGTGATTGATAAATTTCACGGACAGTTTAGAACCGGGCATGGCTCAGCCGATGCCACTTTCCATCAGATCCTTCAGGCTGGATAATATTGGCCCTGTATATTCAAAGATGTTTACACTCATGTTAGAAAATTCCACACTTGCCAAACCGCAGCGCATTGAGAGCGTAACCCAGCTATGCCTTTGCAACCAATATTCAAGGCTAGGCCCTTCGCCCAATGGGCATTTGACTTCATCGGGGAAATCAACTCCAACTCATCTGCCAACCACTAATACATTCTTACTGCTACTGATTACTGCACTCAGTGGTCCGAGGCTATACCGTGCAAGAATAAAACGACAGACGTAGTTATCAAATTCCTAGAAGAAAATATCATCACAAGGTTTGGAATGCCCTTTGCTTTGGTATGTGACAATGGTCTGGCATTTTCTTCAGCATAGTTACTCAAATGGACCTACAACTGGAAGATCACTTTGAAGTTTTCCAGCAACTATTATCCCCAGGGGAAGGGCATTGCTGAATCAACAAGTAAAAATCTACTTGAAGTGATCAAACACCTGCTAGAACAAAATCCCCGGGACTGGCATCAAAATTTGAAGTGCACCCTCTGGGCGGATCGCATTCACGTCAAGGTTGCCTTGGGAACATCCCCATTCCATCTTGTTTATGGCTAGAACCCTGTATTCCCGGTTAACTTACAGATCCTAGTTTTACAGTTTATGCAAGAATTTAGCAACAGGGACGACATTATGGAGGTTCAGCTCTTAAATCTGGTGTGAATGGAAGAATAGAAAGACACAGCCCTTGAACATTTCATGCATCATCAAGCAGTGGTAAAATAATAGTTTGACCGTAGGGCCCAATACAAGGCTTTTCAGATTTTAGATTTGGTCCTGTTGTGGGACAAGGCCCGGGAAAAGAAAGGAAAGCATACCAAGTTCCAACGGCTCTGGCTCAGACCATACCTAATCTCAGAAATCTGTGGGGTGAATACTTACCACCTTAACACCATGACTGGGGACCCTGTCTCATTTCCCGTCAATGGACAATTTCTCAAACACTACTTTGAATAGGGTAAGTTTGTCTGAAACTGTATTTTATGTAAAGCCTTCCGCTTGTAAATATTTCTTTCGGGTGCCTCGCTGGGAGGTACCGTGTCTTGTAAATAGCCTTGTCGGCTAACCTCCGGGGCAGTCCTCTTTTGGTGGTTTTTGTTTTCATTTCTGGTTCTTTCAGGGTCTCGGCGTTTTGTTCTGTCTTGTAAGAATGGGAATGCTTCGCATAAACTCTGGTATCCGGTACGATGTCTGGGGCATGGCGAACTTTAGAATCTATCTTTAGCAGTGGAGCTGGCCCGATCTCCGGGTCTGTTTCACAGGTTGTGGCACATTTTGAGCAATCTCCATTGGGTTTTGTCTCTGGAGGTCTGGCAATCAGTGAACAAAAAAATATATAAGGAGCAAGTAATCAGACACGCCGAGGGTAGATCGGTTGTACTGGTTGGTGGACCCAGGTCTGAAACTTTAAGGAATTCTTCCCGGGTCTAGAGTCTTATCCCCTCTTCAACATCTAAATATAGGTGGATAGGTGAAAGAAGTACCGCCATTGGAATTAGCTAAGCTTAAGTTTAATGGTGAAAGAATTACCACCTTCCCACCTAGAAACAAACAAAACAATAAGAAAAGGGAAAGCGGGACAAGACTCCGGTCTCCGAGAGAAACAAGCAAATTGATGACTGGTTCAATGTAATTAGTGCCTCTTCTCTACTCCTCCCAGAGGTCATCAGCTTGATCTCCTTCCAAAGCACACACGCCACCACTGATGGACTATGGAATGGATCTCGTGTGGTCAGATTCTCTCAGAAATGTTTCTCTTTGCCTGTCAGATGCTTCGAAAAATGGCTTGTTCCAGTTTTGCTAACCCGAGATTCTATAGTTCTCAAATGCGCTAAGGCATTTGTTCCAGATAGTCACCATTTGTTATGCCCTGCATCCCCGTCCCTACATTTTATGTGCAAAATGTTGGGTCCCCACTTTTTGTTTTTGCTCATGGTTCTTGCCTTCTCTCCTTTTGTTCTCTTTCTCTAGGGTTTTCTTCCCTGCTGTCGTGTTTTGTTTTGTTAGTTTCTTGTGCCTCCAAGACCCTAGTCCTAGAGTTTGTTGTTCTTTTTTGGGAGCCAGACTCTGAACTCTAGGATTCTTCACCACGATGTTCTCTTTCCTTAAGGTGATCGTTGCGGGGAATCCCCAGGCCCAGGGTCTGGAGGTTTGTCTGTCTGAAGATTGCTGGAAGGAGGCGGATTGATTTTTTTTTACCGCGGGTATAAATAGGAGTTATGTGTCATTTTCACATTTACCGCGATTAAAACACTCAAGCGCTCAGCGATTTCAGAGCGATTTTAGAGTGATCTCAGAGCGATTTGCAGAGAGTTAACAATAATCAGTGCTAAGTACTTCCATCCTTTTTGAGAGATTGTGAGTGCTTCATAGTGGCGGGTTGTGATCGTTTGGCAGTTGTGGCTGTTGCAAAGCTTCAATGGTGACCTTTTTCCTTCTCCTTTCAGCATTCTCAGGTTGGTGCCTTTTTTCCCGTCGGTTTCCCGTCTGTCTGTGTGTTTTCCCTCTGTTTTTGTTGTCTTTGCTTCCTTCGATTTCATTCATTTTGTCTTTCTAGTTTTTCCGCCCATTGGTGGGTCAGCCCTGCCAGAGGGTTGTCCGCCCTCTGTGCAGGTGTGGTTGGCTTGTAAATAATGTAGAAAGTTGTATATATTTTTTGTTTTGCCTAGTTTCCCGTGGGTGTCGTTCTGCGGTGTATATGTGTAAATTTTAGTGTATATTTGTTATATATCCCTTCGTTCCCCGTGTATCTATCCCTCAGTTCTAATGTATATCCTTTCGAATAGTTTAGCAAGCTAGCTGAGTTTCTTTTGTCGCTGGTTTTCCACCCATAAGCTCATTTCAAAGTAGAATACCACCTGTTTGAAACTCAGCTCTCGGCCGATTTCAAACAGGTAGTTTTCTCTCTCCTCTATAAAACCAGCCTGACCCTCATTTATGTCCCATGCACACATTTAGGTCCATCCAAGTTGCCTTCACTTTTCACTCACTCGGACAGTTGGCTCCGCCGTCATCGCCATAATTCATATTTATTACCTGCACACGTGGCGCCCACGTGGGCCTAACGGTTTACCTTTTTGCACATCTCCACCAACGGTTACTTCTCTGGGCTCCGGGTCTCCTACCATCTGAACATCCCATGTCCTTACCAAATGTGATAAAAGTCCCAGACCCAGATGTTCAGCCAATCTTAAGTTCATAATATGTATATACTTTTCCAAGTTTTTTTTGAATGAAACTAACTTTTCAAGAAAAGCAAACATTACGGTGGTAAGATTTCTAGACCGCAGAGTATTTATTTACCAATACGTTCTGATGGTCACTTTTCCATGCAGGTTTCCAGAATAGACTTCCAAACATGTCTGAAGCATTTGCATCCTCACCACCCAAAAGTCTAGAGCTACCCTCCACGACGACTACCAGAGTGGCTGTTAAATCCAAAATAAAAAGGGCCCTGGAGAAGTTGACCCTAACCATGAAGTTTTTGCAAGACACTGTTATCATGGGCTCAAAAATTGAGTCTAAGGTTAAACTCATTACCGACACCAGCGTCAGGACATGGCCCGAAATGGAGGCCTTAGTGAAAATGATGTACATCCAGTGACAGGCTGGACATCAACTGGCCATCAATGTCGGGGACTCCGGGATTCTAAAGGTGACTTTTTTCCCCTGCTCTGTACAATCTCCAGAGCTTATTCTGACAATGGCCACCAATTACAGCTCTTCTGTTCGGGTTGTTATGCTCACAGCTGCAGAACCCACCGGGTACCCTACTCCTATGGTATCCCTCGACCCTGACACATTCCAGGCGGGTCTGGGGATCCCTCAATTTGATAAGCCTTCTGTGGTTACAAGGTCAGATGCCTTGGCCCAATTCACGTAGTTGGAGGAGGCCGCCCGAATATACATGAACGTTCACTGGCTCAAGGTCCCAAAAAGGGATCCTAAGAGGATGAAGATAGAAATTCCCAGGTCCGAGTTCAAAGAGAGCATTCACATGGGAATGATAGCGTTGTCCCGGGTCTTTGGGTAGCCCTCTGCCCGGGAATTCGCTCCATGGATGTATTACTTCCTCCTCGGCATCTCCACCAAGGGAGGGTACTTCGACTGGGCAGCAATGATTTCAAACCACGTCGACTCCCAGTTCCTCCAACTAGCCAGGAAAAAGAAATTTTACATGACTTCTTATGTTTTCTGGGCCATAGCGCAGTAGAGACCCCATGCCCATGGACTACTTACAAATGGTGTGCTCGAGATTGGCCCAGGACAAAAGGCACCATGGGACCATTTCCCGCAGGTTCAATGGGAGGCCAGCTTCCCAAGTTTCTGTCGAGTAAACGACGCGTTCATTTACTATCACCTTCTCACACCTACCCGGAATGCAGGATACCGCCTATCGACAGAGGCGATGAATTTGGTCCAGAGCTATGGACATTATTACATCCAATTCCAACAACACACTTATATTAGGGTCACCGGCTTCTCCGAGAAACCCTACTTGTTACCCAAACACTGTGGGGACAAGATCATTCTCTTGGAATACTGTAGGCAGATAATGGAGTTACATGCACTCTTTACCTTAAAGAAGGTAACCAATATTCCGTTCCCAATCACTTGTTGGAACTACTCATGCAGCCTAGCCACCGAAAAAGAGGTGGATAACAAGCTTAAGAGCTACAACCTGGAAGAATTCTACTTGGCAAAGAAAAATTTTGATCCGCACGGCAAGATTGCAGTGGCACTTCCCCGGGATTCAGAGCCTCATCACTACCATATGGAGGATTTTTGGGAACATTTCCAGGATGACGTGGAGGTGCGGAGCCGGCACTATGTCAGGATGACGGCAGGCATGATGGAAAGGTTGAAGCTACGGAGGTTCCCGGAGAACTTCTCAGACATCGGCCCCACGATCGATCCCCAATACAAGGCAAAGGGGATCAATACAATGGCCCTCCCACTGGTAAATTGGGATGCCCGAGAAGGGCCAACAATTGAGGACTTCACCTGAGAGGTGGTCGAGCGAAGCCACGCATACTTTAAGAAGGTGTGCCCCGGGAGTGCCTGTCGAGCAGCCCAGCCAGTGCCAAAATTAATTCCAGGGGCCGGGACTTCTTCACAGGGAGTAGATAAGGGAAAAGGAATAGATACAACCCCTCTCGTGCAAGAAGTCCCCATAAAAGAATAAATAAAGCAGTCAGTGGCAGCCTCCCAACAAATGAGGGAGAAGTTAATCATGTGGCTAGCCACTCCAGTACTCATGGTCGGGCCAATTTGTCCCCCTTCCTCCCCATTGGCTGCAGCCTTAATCGTAAAGGCCACGGGGGTAGATCTAACGAAACAAGCAGCACTAAGGGATGCGGGGCCACCCTTAGTTACCCAAAGAAAGAAGAGGCTTAACCAAAAGCCTAAGGCAGAGCCTGGGTTGGGTACACCCCAGACCCCACAAGTAGATATTCTCTCTTCCAGTTCCCCAGAGCTGGAAAGAGAAACAGAGCCTGCCAAAGTCCCAGCCAGTCCTCCCTCGCAGGAGGAATTTGATGATGTCTTTGCAACCGACAAGTTTGGAAACCTACAGGGGGACACCAAACAAATAGAGGCAGAAGTCCCAGCTGTGGAACAAGAACCTGCACCTGAGCAGGAAGAACAGATAAAAGAGGAAAGGGAAGCAGAGCCAGAGATTGCCTTCGAGGCTCCGGAGATGCAAAATCCAGGGGTGGACCAACAAAGGCAGAATGAACAAACGGCATCTGTTGGGGGAACAAGACCTATGGGAATAATCGTAACCCCAGCCGCCACGTTCCAAGAACCACTCCTAGGAGTGACCTTTGGGCAAGTAATTACCGTGGCCCAGACTTTAAATCTTGGCCCCGTGCCTCCACTATTGCCAAAGGATGTGCCGATAGAAAAAGAAACCCCGGCGGCAGATGCCGAACAACAAAAGGAACAACACAAAGAGGAAATCCTCGAAGAAGCCAACAGAAGTCCAGACAAAGCAATAGATACAGAGGACAAGGCTTAGGAGATGGATGTTGCTAGGGAGGATATTACCGATAAAGGAGAAGACACAGGCAAAGGGACGGATGAGGCCCACACCACCGAGGAAGAACAGCCGCAGGTCACTGGAGAAAAACCAAGAGAATAGAATTTGGCGAATAAGCCACCCCTGACGCCTTAGTGGTTAGTAGAGAGCAGGAAAAGAAAGACTATGT
>MU224933.1:6229752-6254809 GCA_018584345.1 Thuja plicata | reverse complement strand
GCCCGGACGGTTCATACTCTTCGAACCGAGTCGGGCGGAGAAACAATTGTCATTGTGGTGACACCTCCCCCAGACGCCGATGAAGCAACTACAGAACCCAGAGATTACAACGTTGCAGAGGTATTGCTGGGGAAGAGGGGAAAATAGGGCGAGGTGGACTTGCTGAAGGATCCAGCTAGGGCAGTAGAGGCCCATTATGAAAAAGAGGCCCAAAGGCTCAAAACAAAAAAGGCAAAAAATGCAAACCTTATGGGGTTGCTTACTGAGCTGGCTTGACCTATCAATGTTGCCCCTCCAGAGGCTTCCACATCTGAAGATCCACTACCGCAGAGTGACATAGACTCCCTGTGAACAATGAAGAAGAAGGCCCAGACAGTCAACGAGTGGGTCGCTCTGAAAATAGGAAACACCTGACGTTTCTTGGTATCCACCCTCCCAGACTTATATGTGGCCTGATATGTTCTGCACCAAGCAGAGACTCTCATTGACCTATGGGAGGGTGATATTGAAAATTATCAAGCATGGAAGGTAGAGCTTGAAGAACTCCTCGGCCTGGGAGAGGAAATGGTTTCTGAATCCACAATTCTGGAGGACAAATCATTTGATTTCGTGAGGACCCAACACTCTAGACTTGACCTCACATTGGAGGTAACCAAGCAACTGGTGGGGACTCTATAGGAGAAGGTCAATGCAGTAAAATATTCTTTCAATTTATACAAGTCTTTTGTAATGAAGACTTCTGGGGCTGACCCCCTCAGTACTGATACATGCACGCCAGAGGATTCAGTTTTGGGGAGTTTTGATGAAATGATGAAGTCCCGATATCAATCCCCAGAGGGAATTGATGGTGCTCAAATCACGAGATTAACTCGTATGGTGCTTAGTGGCCACAACGCAGCAAAAATGGCTGATGAATTTAAGGAGAATGTTCCAGACCTGGGGGAACAAATTGAGGTGGCTAAGTACCAAAGGGCCAGCTTGAAGGATATCAACGAAGATGGCATCTCCCGCCTCCTCCAGGATTTCAATGACAACAAACAACCATAGGCTTTTTTCAAAGGCTGAGGAAAAACCCCAAACATTTGGTATTCTTTATTCTTTCAAGAATGTAAGTTCCCGGATCCCGGAGTCTCAGATCCCAAATTTTGTATTCTTTCAAGTGATCTGTGTCCCGGTCCCCGAGGCCGACCGATCACTTTCAGGAGCAGTTAATAAAGGCTGTCAAAAGGTGGTTGGCTACATCAAGGGGGCGTTGACTCAACAGTTGGTTTTCTGACAAGATGGTCTTCTCGAGGCACCGTTTCAGAGGTACACCTGGCGCATTGGAGACAGGGCGCCGCATTTCCCATTTATGAGGCATGTAGCCTCGATCCTCGGGGATCTAATTTCTTCCTTCTCCTTCCTAGCTCTCTTCTTGAGGCCGATTCTTCCGCTGTATATTCTTGTCTCATTCTTCTGGCATGTCAGGCCTATTCCGTCTCAAGGTCTTTGTATGGTGGCGCAGGTAGTACCGGCCCCCAAATATTGTATTCTATTGAAATGTGATGTAAAATAGGGTTAGGGTTAGGGTTAGAAGAAAATGTGTATAAATAGTAAGACCGACCCATTTCCAAGGGTCGGCGAAATTGATGATTTTGTTGTCCATAGTAATAGAAAGGTGATCTTTTCATTCTAGTTGCAGAGCTCAATGCTCTATTGTTCCATTTTCAATAGACGCTCCCCTGGAGCCACCATTGTATCACGCACCAGTGCTTTCTAGAAGAGACATTAATGAAGAAGGGAGAATTCTTTACAATGATGTTGTTAGCATTCATGCTTCTGAGTTAATGGTATTTTATGTTTCATGTTCTTTATGTCTTCTGCTCTGATATGTCAAATAGATTAACGACCTCTCTTTTCCCTCGCTACTGATAAAATACTAGCTGATGGTTGTATATTTCTTCAGTATTTAGTGCAGTATATCAGATCATTATTGATGTCTTGAATGTTTAAGCATAACTATAGTTAGATGAAGTACTTCTAACCCTGCAGGATCTTTTTCCATCTTATTTTCTAAGTGTAGAATACTAGGAGAAACCTCACCTCATTGAATCTCCGGAGAGAGCGAGTTGAAGAAACCAGCTATCCCCCTCGAAAATAGTCACTTCTCCCAACCGAGCCCCACACCGTCGTGACCCGACACCCAGGTGCTTGAAGGCTCAGGGAATCTAAATTTCCTGGATAACCTTTGCAGGCGAAGTTGGCCGGTACCTCCAGTACCCGGTGACAACTTATGATTGTTGGCGGACCCGGTCAACACAACCCTACTACCAATGCAAATTCATCTCCAAAAAGATCAAGCTGACTCTCAAAGGAGGGAAATCGAAGATTCCAAAAGGAATAAGTTTGCTAAAATTTGAAGCCACCTCCAAAAAAGGTGAAGCCAATCTTCATAGGAGGAAGCCAAGTCAAAGAGATTAGTAGTCCAACAAGAGGAATTAGGGATTTTGTATAACCTTGTGATTAGAAACAAAATAACATTTAAACAAAGAGGAGATCTGACAAGCAAGAAGCAAGGTCAATGAGATTGAAAGATCGTTGTCTTTAAAGACAAAGTTATCTTTGCCAAGTTTGTAGTCATGTGAAGATTACAAATTAGTAAAGGTTGATTTGCAGGAAGATCACAGATTTTGTGAAAGTCGCAAACATTATTCTAAGCCACCAATATACATTTGTGTGAGGAAGCCATATCTAAGTCTTTGAAAAGGCTTGAGAAAATCAGAAATCAAGAATTTGAATTCCAAATGGAAATCACCGCATAATGCATCATGGTAGTAAAGAATCCTGCTAAAGTCAAAAGAAGAAACAATTGGTTTTTGTTGCATGCAATATTGGTTGAAATTAATGGGGCAATGTTAGAACTATAATTTCCCCATTGCATGAGATGAACTGTAGCTTGAACTGTAGCTGGGTAAAAGCACAATAAGATGTCACCCTTTTACAAAGGAAAAGGTTAACAACACCAAAACTATAAAACCTCAAGGGCATAAAAGTCACATTTCTGTTGAGAATTTGAAGATGATGTAAACTGATGAAATGTGTGAAATATGATGAATTTTATGCTTATAATTTATTTAAAAAATTTGAACAAAAATTAATTTGTTTTTTGAAATTTTTAGGTCTACTTTTTATTTCCTGAAAAATACTACGAATCGGGGGTTTACTTCTTGCCAGATTATTATAAGTAAAACATTATTTTTTCCTCCAATTTCACAATATGTTTTAGATGACATGTATAACTAGTGCAAAAAATAAGAAAGAAGTGTTTTCGATCTATAGTTTTCCCATTATAAGTATTCAAAGTCGAACTTACCTGAAATCAACATTTTTTGTCTCCCACCACTTTTCCCCTATCAAAATTATACCAAAAACCAAATAAATTACATATTTTTTAAGAAGACTCTCTTCTCTAGTGTTGTATATAATTTTAAAAAAAATTCTTGATTTAGCATTTTTTTATATTTTCTGAATCAACGAATTCTCAAAACTTAACATACCTAAATGTAGTTTTTAGCAAATTTGTTCAACATTTTGTAATTGAAACAATATAAAATTTATATGTCCAGAATCGTAGTTCCGATATCTCGAAAAGGACACTTTTACTTTTTGGACATTTTCTATTTTGAGCAGAGAACAGAATAGCAGAAGTGAAAACTTCTAGTTTTCTGATGTTTTGGGGGGTTTGGTTGCCCACATGGCATGCCACCTGTCAGACTCGGCCCAGTCAGACCCGGCCAAGTCCTTCACACCCCTGCATTGGCTCGTGCAAGAGTCTATTGGGCCACGTAGGCACCATTCGGCGCCGCATGGCGCCTACATGGACTGGGCCATGTTAAACTCAATTGAGTCTGACTGGGCCGAGTCAATCGAGTTAGCCTAAAAGACAACACTTGATTGTGATTTTACCTAGTCATTTACATGAGATACTATAGTTTTCCATAGTTTTTACATGCGTTCGAACTTGGTGTTCTAAACATAGCTTTTGTCTATATTGCTATTTATAGTTATTTAACTGTAGTTTATAGATCTCGTCAATTTGTCCAAAGACCTCTAAATAATGAGGTTATTTTAATGCATTTAGTGTCACTAAACTTTTAAATTAGTTGATCCTTGATCAAGCAAATTTTGTAATTTGAGTTTAATGATATAAAAATTTATCTATTGTTGAACAATTTTTTGCGTATTCATAATTTCTTCATTTAGCTTGAACTACACTTATTTACATTAGATACTATAGTTTTCTATATTTTTACACGAGTTAGAATTTGTTATTATAAGCATAGTTTTTGATTTTACTATTATTTTTAACTATCTAAATGTACTTACGAGATCTCATCAATTTGTCCAAGACTTCTATATAATGAAACTATTGCACTGCATTTAGTGTCTCTCATCTTTTAAATCAATTGATCTTTGATCAAACAAATTTTGTAATTTCAGTTAATATCTAAATTTCTCCTTATTATGTCGTAGGCGTTTCCATCTTGGAAAGCCCTGACTTGTTTTCTATGATCGACAATTGGTAGTGTTGGAGAGGCCAATGACTACCATTCAAATCATCGCCATTGTTCATTTTTCCTTAATTTTGATTGGTTGAAACAGTTAGATGTGACGATTACTGCAAAACCAAATGAGAATATTTCGCATCGGCTCACTTTTGCAATCATTTACTTTCGTCAAATTTTGCTGACTCATCACTGAATTCATTTATTGCCTACAACTTGATGCTACCATCAGGTACTATCGACAACTCACACCTCGGGACAGAACGATAACAGATTCTTTGGCATATGGGCGACGACTAAGCCTCATTCTAGCACCCGTTTCAACATCATATCGCTCAATTTTGAATTCACAAGAGGTGGAGTCCCCAGCATATCGAGACCGAGTAGCAGATCCATAATGAGATCTGACAAAATTTTATCATCATCATTTCCGCATGTCATGATGGCGGCCTCCCTGACAAACATAGGATATAAAGATTAAACAGAGACAAAAGTGAAATGACTTATGGAAGCGTATGATTATCCCAAAGTTTTCTTCATTAAATCCCAAATGTGTAGTGTGACGTGACTATATTGATAAGGAACAATGATCACACAACACATAAAATATTTATGACAGAATGTTTATGCAGAGAACTTAATTCAAACCAAAACAGAGGAACAAAGTCTTATAACAATAATCCAAATTCGAAAGACAACTACAGTAATATTCAATCCTATATGTACCAGTAAATGCATTTGGTTGAATGTTTCTTAATTCTTTTTAGTAAATGCATTTTGTGCATATCCTGCAATCATAGGTCTATGCATATCTTGCAATCATATTAGTTAACCAAATGAAGGCAAATGAGTGCTCTCCAATGTTTTCACTTACAATTTAATCATCAATAGTCTCTATAAAAATGGTGAGGTGGAGTTGGCTCAGGCATGCTCTCCAAATGTTATCACTTAAAATTCAATCCTAAACAATCTCTGTAAAAATAATGAGGTGAAATTGGCTTACAGAATTTTGCAAAGAACAGAAGAAGATGGCTGCAAACTGGATGATTTTACATGCAACATACGTGTTGATGCTCTGGTTGAGGCTGACTAATTAGACAATGTTTGTTATTTCTTCAATCGAATGAAGAATAAACTCCAGGTTTAAGTAGTTTGGGCAATCTATTACAAATTTGCAAACAAAATAAAATTATAAGCAAAAATTTAGAAGCCATCCATTGCATGGGTGATGAGATTTGCTCTCAAATCCCTCACTTCCCTCACTTGCTAGTTAATTCACCATGGAAAGAAGGCAACTGCTTCCTAAATTCGCCTGCCAAAAAAGAATATGGCAAAACAAAAGATAAAGCCCATGAATCATTTTCCCTGGTATACATGAATGCAAACTGTGGAATTGGAGCTAATAAGGCATGTGAAATGTTCCCAAAGTGCCACGTACATGCATGCGTATGCATGCAAACTATGGAAGCAGAGACTAAACACGTGGACAAAGCAGAATTGAAAATTACATTTAATTAGGGGTTTGACGTGGAAAAAGCATAATTGAAAATTATATTTAATTAGGAAACCCCCCAAAAATACTGTCGAGCATAGGATAAAAACATTGCACTATTTCGGAAATGACGACAATTAAGTGTAAATATGTGGCTTGAAATGACAATTTTTGCATTAGAAAATTATCTCTAAGCTATTTACAATTAATTTTACATCACCTATTTAAATTTGATTATATATATATATATATATATATATATATATATATATATATATATATATATAATTGAAATTATAATTAAATATAAATATAAATTGATATAGTTATAAAAGATATATAATTGTTTGACTATTGTATTTATAATTAATTTATTGAATTTCACAAATAATAATATAGGAGGGATGGGGGAAGAAATATAGAGACTAGAGATTAAATGGTATCTTAGACATCTAATTTTGTTGCTCTCAATATTTGTATTTTGCTTATTGTTGTATATTATCATTTGATTATAAATTTAAAAATATATAGAATTATTTAGAGAATAATTAAAAGTATAGGAATATAATTGGTTTTTTTTTTTAGTCCAATAATTTTTATGTATGTAGTACATTTAATTAAATACACTTACAATTAAATTACTTGGACACATTAATTCTTTATACCTGGTTGATAGAGTAGGGCCTATAATCCCAATATGGTCCCATCTAGTTTCTAAATTAAACTAAAACAAACCAAATGGCCCTAAGGTGGATTTTCACCATTGAATGATTATATTTACCTTTTTTTATTACATAGCAGATGTTCAAAATATAAAATGATTAATTTAATGCAACTCCCAATAGGAAATATTGTTTCTACTTATCACAATTCAAAATTAAAATTACACAATTATGACAAACCATAGAAATAAAACAAAATTAAAATAACATAAAACACTCAGGTGCCATTGCTAATTTTAATTTCTTCGGAACCAATAGGTCAGATGTTTATGAACAACACTTGGCTTGTGAAAAAAATCGAATGTAGGGGAAATGGATATATGGTTTGCAGTGGCCATAAGAAGGAGGTCGTGATGTTATCTGTGGAGACAATGTAATAAAAATGGCTATGGTCTGCAGTGGCCATAACAAGCGGCTCTTGAAGTTATCCGTGGAGGCAAAGTTACAGCTGCAGCTTAGAATGTGTTCAACAACCACTAGTTGTAAATACCAATTTCAATGCAATAATGGTATCAGCACTCCACTCCATCACATCAAAACAATCTGTCAGCCGGGCCTTCTGAAGGAGGCACTCCGTATACTGCTATTCCCGAACCACCCAATAGACTCCTCAGCAAAGGGTTGCACTCAGAAAAGGGCTTTATCACAGGCAAAACTCACCTATGTCTACAAGAATGGAAACGGATATACAGCAGACAGAATGTCGGCCAACGCGCTTGTCAACATGTATGTGAAGTGTGGAAGTCTGCGAGATGCTCGTAAAGTGTTTGACAAAATGCCTCGACGAAATGTGCGATCGTGGACCGTCATGATTGCAGGTTATGCCAGGCAGGGACTGCCCAAAAAAGCGCTTGATTTGTTTGACCAAATGCAACGCTCAGGTGTTCAACCCAATCAGTTCACATTTTCCGCTATACTGCCTGCCTGCTCCAATTTGGAATCACAAGAGCGGGGTTTGGAGATCCACAAACAAATTCTAAGCAGTGGTTTTCAGTACGATTCCATCATCCAGACTGCTCTCGTAGACATGTACGCGAAATGTGGAAATATGGCGAAAGCTCGTGAATTGTTTGATGAAATGTCTCAACTAGATGTTTTCTCCTGGACTGCCATGATTGCAGGTTAGGATAATATTTGCCGGTTGGCTATTTTAGCTAGGATACTTTACTAGAGGACGGAAAGCCTTAATTCTTCACCGTTCGTCTCCACCCTAAAAATGCTTAGAGGTGAATTACGTTCCCTTCCCTAATAATTATTATAAACTCTAAAGAATGTTTAGATATGCTTTGGGATGAAGTGTATTTCCTCTATAATTATTTTGACAGGACTCGAAAATTACACAGTTGAATTCTGATAGTAATGTTATGAAAGAAAAACGTTATTAATGTAAAGGCATGGATTTATCTGAGATTGCTAAAAACGCTCACAGTTCAACCCCTGGTATATTGAAATTCTGATGCAAGATTTCATAATTTTCATCTCTTGCAGGTTATGCGCAGAATGGGCAGCAAGAGGAAGCCTTGGCGATTTTCCGGCAGATGGAAATGGCGGGAGTGAAGGCAGATGTCAAAACCTTGGCTAGCGTGCTCCCAGCTTGCAGCAATTTGACAGCTTTAAAGAATGGTATGGAGGTGCATGGAGTCATAATTAGGAGAGAAATTCAGTCAGGAGTCATTGTGGAAAGTGCACTTGTAGACATGTATGCAAATTGTGGAAGCATAGAGATTGCAAGGAAACTTTTTGACAAGATGCCGCAACGAGATGTTCTTTCCTGGACAGTGATGATCAAAGGGTGTGCACAGAATGGCGAAGCATGGGAGGCACTGAAACTTTTTGAACAAATGGAGCAGGCAGGTACGATGCCAGATCAGAAGACATTCACCACTGTTCTTTCGGCATGCGCTAACTTAGCTGCCCTGGAAAAGGGAATGGATGTACATGAAAAGATAGCTCGATTGGGATTGGAGTTGGATGTTGCTATGGTGAATTCCCTAGTAGATATGTATGCAAAATGTGGGAGGATAGAGAAGGCCCGGGAAATGTTTGACGAAATGCATGAACGAGACGTTACAACGTGGACATCTATGATTTCTGGATATGCCATTAATGGCCACGGCAAGGAGGCGCTCATACTCTTTGAAGAAATGAAACAGTCTTGCATAAGTCCAAATCACGTCACAATGCTCTGTGTTTTGTCTGCCTGTGCTCATGCAGGTCTGGTGGAACAGGGTTATCAATATTTCGATTGCCTGAGCAAATTTTATCACATACAACCCACGATGGAGCACTATTGCTGCATGGTTGATCTTCTTGGTCGTGCTGGGCGCTTGGATAAAGCTCAAGACTTTATCAATAAGATGCCAATAAGGCCAGACGCTACTTTGTGGACATCTTTGCTTGGTGCCTGTGCAATTTATAATCATATAGAGTTAGGAGAACGTCTAGCGGGTTTCCTCTTTGAAATGGATCCCCACAATCCTTCTCCTTATGTGCTCCTCTCAAATATCTATGCTGCAGCTGGCAGGTGGGATGACGCAGGAAAGATATGGAAAATGATGAAAGAAAAGGGGGTGAAAAAGACACCTGGCTGTAGCTGGATTGAGGTTAATAAACAGGTGCACGCTTTCCTTATTCAAGACAGATCGCGCCAGTGAATATAGAACATCTACAAAGAGTTGGAGAGATTATCTCAAGAAAATGAGTATGGTCACTCTGCAATCAATTTCCAAGTTTGGGGATTGCCACTCTGCAATCAACTTCATCGCCAAGAATGTTGAACTACAGATTGTTACGGGAATAACAAGTTGTTACCATCATGTCAAGGATGGTCAGTGTTCTTGCAGGGATTATCGATTATAATTAGTTCAAAACAAGATTTTCTAGGAATTGGGAATGCGCATCTACTTCCCCATCTTTTTTCTAGAGATCTATTAAGTTTTATGGTGCACATTAGTTGCCTGGACAAGAGCAATTATGTTCGTTTTTTTTATGTCAGCCTTTAGTTCGAGAGTTATCAACAATGGTTCAATGAAGGCATGTATATTTCCTAGATCGTAAAGATGAGGGTTTCCAAAATTATCCATGTTTTACGTGGTGGCTTCTTCCAATATAAAGGAGAAAATATGTTCCTAATCTGATACATAATTGACTATACTGTCCAGATTATGCCATGGAGAAAAGTTCTTGTTCTTAAAGAGTTAGAACAAAATCATGCAGAGATTGTTGGGGATATAAAGCCCAACCGTCCCTGCTTTCGCTCCAAGAGACTCTGTCTCTTCAGTTCTTCTCTGACCTTTCAAGAGTCTCGTTGGAGCTCTATAATATTGTAACTTACTGTAACTTGTAATCGGTTTTTTGGATAAAATAATATATTCTCCTGCGCAGTGTGGACGTAGGCATATTTGTCGAACCACGATAAATCTTGCGTACTCTGTTTTCATTCTTGTTTTCGCATTTTTAATTCTGCTCTTCAACTTTTACAATTGGTATCAAAGCAAGGTGTTGCTGTACGGAATTCAGGATTGAAATTCCGGGATCATGGAAGAGCTTAAAGTGCAGAAGTTTACAGGCAAGAATTTCGGCCTGTACAAGGTGCAAATGGAGCCGTTATTAATTAAGCAAGATCTGGCGCTTGCTTTAGAGGGGAAATGGAAGCAACCAGACACGATGTCTAATGAGGATTGGGAAACGATGGACAGGAAGGCAAGAGCGACAATTCTTCTTTCGCTGTCCGAAAATGTGCTATTTATTGTTACAGAAGAAACAACAACAAAGGCAGTTTGGGACAGGCTGAAAACTACTTATGCAATGGCGTCCGCTGCAAACAAGGTTTTCATCATGAAGAAACTCTATAGTCTCAAAATGAAGGATGGTGGTAACATGGCAAATCATCTCAACGAGTTTAATACTCTTCTCAGTCAAGCAAATTCGGTAGGCATGCCACCAAGCAATGAAAACAAAGTTGTCTTATTGTTATGTTCTTTCCCAGCCAGCTGGGATGGAGTTGTAACAGCCATAAGCACATCCACTCCCGGCAAGAAAAAGTTAGTTTTTGATGAAGTTGCAGCTACTCTTCTCAGCGAAGACATGAGAAGAAAGAATGATGTTCCTTCGTCCGGTGAAGCCTTAATGGCAGTGAGCATCAACTATAGAGGAAGGAGCCATCAAAGAGGTAGAAACTCCAACAATAGAGGGCGATCTAAGTCTGCTAAAGGAAGAGATTCTAAAGAAAGCAAAGGGGATTGTTGGTTTTGTGGCAAACAAGGCCACTCAAAGAAAAATTGTCGTGCTTACAAAAGGGCACAAGATAAGGTGCAGGCTAGCCAAGCAAATATTGCTTATGAGAAGGATGATTTCAAAATTTTAGTTCTCTACGCAAGTGATACTATTTCAGAATCGTGGGTACTTGATTCCGGTGCATCCTTTCATGCTTCCTCACGCACGGAGTTGTTCACAAATTACCAAGAAGGTAAATTCGGGAGAGTTTTCTTGGGTGACAATAATGCTTGTGACATTATTGGAAAGGGTGATATTTTATGGCCATTACATGGAGGAGGACAATGGCTATCAAAGGATGTTCGACATGTTCCAAAATTGAAGAAAAATCTGATTTTTGTTTCTCAACTTCATACTCAAGGCTGCCATACATTCTTCAATCTAGATACATGGAAGATAACAAAGGGGTCTTTGATAGTTGCAAAAGGAGATAAAGTTGGGAGTTTATATATCCTAGAAATTTACAATGAAGTGGGAGCTACTATGACAACGATGGACAGCAACTCGGAGCTTTGGCATCAAAGGCTCGAGCACATGAGTCGGAAAGGTCTTGATGTAATGCTGAAAAGAGATCAACTACCGGGGCTGAAATCTATTGATATAGAATTTTGTAAACATTGTCTCTATGGCAAACAGAAGCGGGTCAGCTTCTTGAAGACCGGTAGTGAGAAGAAGGGCACACCCTTGCAGCTTGTTCACACGGATGTCTTTGGACCCACTGAGGTAACCTCCTTTGGTGGGGCTAATTATTTTGCTACTTTTCTAGATGATTGTACAAGGAAAGTTGGATTTATATGCTCTCTAGGAAATTAGAAGTTTTCTCTAAATTTAAAGTTTTTAAAGCTCTTGTTGAAAATCAAAGTGGACACAAGATTAAGTGTCTAAAAAGTGATAATGGAGGAGAGTTCTGCTCCTCGGAATTTGATTCTTTTTGTGCGGATAATGGTATCTGTCAAATCAAGGTTGTTCCGTTTACTCCACAAGAAAATGGAGCATCGGAAAGGTTAAATAGAACAATTCTTAAGAGAGCGCTGTGTATGCTCTCTAATGTTGGATTGAGTAAGGAATTTTGGGCTGAGGCGTGTAATACAGCGGTGTATCTCTTTAATCGGAGTCCTTCATCACGACTGGATTTTGGCATTCTGGAAGAAGAATGGCTTGGAAAGCGGATTTCCTACTCATGCATCCGGGTATTTGGATGTGAAGCATATGTGCATATTTCTAAAGAAAAAAGGAGTAAATTGGATTCCAAATCTCAGCAATGTATCTTTGTTGGATATGGAGAAAATCAATATGGTTTTCGCTTATGGGATCCTATTAGCAAGAAGATCATTCGTAGTCGCGATGTGATTTTCAATGAAAAAGCTTTCCCAGCTTTCAACATTCAACAAGAGGATACTTGGGATGACCATTTCACGGGATAGATCCAAGAGGAAACTTTGGTTATCTCAAAAGCAATACGTTGACAAGGTTTTGGACAGATTTGGCATGCTGGAAGCCAAACCAGTTTATGTTCCTCTAGCATCTCATTTCCGTTTGATTGTTGAAATGTGTTCCACAACACAATAGGATAAAGAATTCATGAAGGGAATCCCTTATACTTCAGCAGTTGGAAGCATTATGTATGCTATGATTTCTACTCGCCCGGATATTGCCCATGCAGTGGGAGTAGTAAGTCGGTTTATGAGTAATCTCGGCAAGCCTCATTGGGAGGCAGTTAAATGGATTCTCTAGTACCTTAAAGGTACTTCTGATCTTTCTTTATGTTTTGGGACAGATAAGCCAGCATTGCAAGGATTCGTAGATTCGGATCTTGGTGGAGATTTAGACAAGCGGAGATCCACCTCCAGGTATGCTTTCACATTTGCTGGGGCAGCCATCAATTGGGGTTCTAGATTGCAACATTTGGTTGCACAATCATCTACTGAAGTTGAATACATGGCTCTCTCCGAGGGGGCAAAAGAGATGGTATGGTTGCAGATTTTGTATAAGGATTTGGGCTTGCAACAATCAGATTTTAATCTTTTTTGTGACAGTAGTAGTGCTATATTCATGAGCAAGCATCATACATCTCAGCGACGCTCTAAGCACATTGACTTGCATTATCATTACATTCGGCAAGTGGTTGAAGAAGAAAAACTTTAAGTTTTAAAGATCGACACAAAGTTGAATCCAGCTGATGCTCTCACAAAGGTTGTTACACCGGAGAAGTTTGAGTTTTGTCGAGCTTCTCTCGGCATTTCCAGCATGTGATAGCAAGGATTAGAGTAGGGGAATAGCTTGTTACAGCAGTGGTTGGTCTTCAAGTGGGAGATTGTTGGGGATATGAACCCCAACCGTCCCTGCTTTCGCTCCAAGAGACTCTGTCTCTTTAGTTCTTCTCTGACCTTTCAAGAGTCTCGTTGGAGCTCTATAATATTGTAACTTGATGTAACTTGTAATCGGTTTTTTGGATAAAATAATATATTCTCCTGCTCAGTGTAGACGTAGGCATATTTGCCGAACCACGATAAATCTTGCATACTCTGTTTTCATTCTTGTTTTCGCATTTTTAATTCTGCTCTTCAACTTTTATAGAGATCTGAAAATAAGCTTAAGGAAAAGGCAAGGGGTGAGCAGGAGGTGGCAGGATAGCAGGAACACATAGAAGTAGAAATTTAACTCATCCAAGATATCTCAAGATTCACCGAGATTCAATAAGCTATCCAATGACAACCAAGTTGAAGATGTGGAATAACTTTGCTAAAGAAAAGTTCAGAATTTGGTCTCAATGGGCCAAATACGGGACAGCAGCACAAGATTCTTCAATCAGTCATCTAACACACAAGGAAAAGAAAATTCAATTCTACGAACCTTACTACTGAGAATGAGACAACAAAAATCATGATTAAACTACTAAGTTTCTAGTTATACCTATTCTTGCCTATCGTACATGTTGATTTCATTGAATTGTTCAACTCTTAATTTGAATTGAGGTTACATTAAGAATTACAGTAAATTTTGAGATTAAGCAAAGCTAAAAGGTTTCTTTTTTTAGGTCACGGCCAAGCCAAGCGCCAATTTGTTATATGAAATATCCACGGTGGAGGAATATCGGATCAAATTTGTTTCCATTCACCTGAATATCTGAGATAAATACGTATGGCCACGATAGCCGATGCAAGGTGGTTTGGGTGGGGGGTGGCCTATGTGCCCCATTCACTACACCCACACACTGTAGATATTAGTGTCCACGTATGGAAATTTTTTGCAATGCTCTTCAGAGTGATGACCAGACAGAACTGATCAACAATATTTTGTTATTGTGGCCATCGGGGAACCGTCCAATTGTGATGGACTGTACGTATGATCTCACTAGCTGGGGGACGAACCTGGTAGACGTTATTCCTGAGCACGCCAATAAAGTATGCAACATGAGAGATTCCATCAACCAGACTGATGTTGGATTACAACAAACTCTTCACGATGAGTCACATAGCACCCAGACGACCTTGTTCTATGAGGACCACCGTCAGAGCTGCTTGACTAGGTAGCCTGATGGACAAATAAACTTACTTGATTTTACATGTGGCCAAACATTTTCGGGGCCTTTATATGTGTCCTACACTATTCATTTTGTTTCATGTTTGATGCTTATGATTCTTTGAAATTCCCTTTTGATGATACATCTAAATTGTTACTACTATTGCTTATGTGGGTTTAGTGTGGAGATTAGAAATGTATGCTTATAACATAAATCATAAAAATATTATTCTCATGTCATATTTAACTTTTAAATTAGAGCATTGGTATAAAGTAAATTTCTTAATAGGAAATAGAAAGTTTAAGATTCAGTACTTTGAAGAGCTTCGTAATTTTCGCAATTTTCTTATTTGTTAAGTGGTGAATGTCATAAACACATAGAGGGGGATGAGTGGTGGCTAAGCTCAATGGAAAATGTACTGAAGATAATTTTTTTGCGTATTTATAGTACGGGGAATTCAAAACACGAAGAACAATGCTGAAAATTGAACAAAAATCCAGGGTGTTTTCGCCAAATTGGCAAAACTACAATATGTTTTTGGCAATTTGAAGAAAATACAGTGTGTTTTCACCAATTTGATGTAAATACAGTATGTTTTTGCCAATATGTTTTTTCTTTTCTTTTTTACTGCATTTTGTATGGATATTAGCTAGGGGATGTTGAGAGAGTAGATGCAGGGGTGGAGCGAGAAAGATCGATACATAGAGAAATGCATAGAAAGAGATAAGGGGAGAACTGAGAGAGTGAGGCCCCACCCCAAGCCTGTCATAGCATTTCATTTTATCTTTATGATAGACCTAGTATTTGATACTTCATTTTGATGGACTATAGATTTATACACTATATGACAGGGATTTGATCAAATTGGATTTTGGATGCACCTTATTTTATGATGTTTTTCGTGCTCATGATGATGATTTTATGGTACATTTATGATTGCATTATGGCCATTTGATTTAAATGAATATTATGATGATGCAAAGGAGTATATGTGCTTTATGTGGATTAATTAGGAAAATTGTAATTGGATTCAAATTATGATTACATGTGATCTTATTGAAAATTAATGTTAGGTGCTTAAATGTTGTTTATATGTGCATATTATTTCATGTGGAAAGTTGTTAAATTGTTTATGGATGTTGAATAGTAAATTGGTTATGTGAAGATGTAAGTGTTTAGTAAACGCCTGAATAATGTTTATTTTATATACATGAGCTTTCTTGGACTAGTGATGTTCGAATTGAGATGTGCAGGAAAAGACCATGGAAATTATTTGGAGAACTAGAACCAAACTTATGTGTGATAGTGAAGCCAAGGCTGCGTCTAATGAAGAGATAAAACCCCGTTGTATTGTGTTTTATTTTGCAATCAAGTTTATGATTGAGTTTATGTCAATTGTAATTTGTAAATTGTAAATTGTAATTATGTAGACACCTAAGTGGACATGCCATGTGTGTTTTTAATGGGAATTTTTGTGGTGTCACTTGACACTTGTATTGTGTATGTGGCAATGACATGTCCATTTGAGGATTGGGTGGAAACCAACCTAGGATAGTACCATGTAGGATCCCCATATAAATCACTTGGTTAGCGAGCCTTAAGTGTGGTCCAAGCAAGATGAACCCGTAGGTAAACTTTAGATGAATTTTTGAAGGGTTAAACTAACACCTAGGGATGATGGATCACGGAGTGTGATCCGAAACGTTGATGCTTAAAAACACACACAATCAACACCAGAAATCTAGCTATAAACCTAGGGATGAGTTTAGGTCATTTTTAAAGCCCACTTTGTATACCTATGGGTAAGGGTCATTTTTAACCATGGGACCACCTAGGTATGAGTCTTGAGCGCCTCAAAAAGTTGGTTTTCCAAAATGGACGAAAATCAACTTTTGGAGAAGATGGTCTTGGGTAGACAACCTTCCCAATCATGTGCAAGTTACTTGTTTCTCTTTCCCAAGTCACATTTTCTAGTTTCTAATTTTAGGAAAACCAACTAATAGAAATTCAGGTCTTCTTCCAAGAGGGTTGTGGGAAGTGTGTAGAGCCTTATTAGTGGATTTTCCAAGACTTAGAGCTTGTTAACGCAATCTCCAACTTTGGAGACAACTAAGGAGTTAGAGAAGATTTCGAGAAAAGATGAGGACTTAGGAAATGGAGGTCTTCATTAAACATCATTTTACCATAACTTGAGTAGAGGTTGGTTGCACCTTCTCCATTGTTGTTAGATTCATTGTGTAAGAAACCTTGTAGATTGAATGCACGTTGTGAAAGTTTTTGGTTGTGTTGTTTTCATGGTTGTTTCAATGTCTTTCATGCTTGTTTGTTTTGGGAGTACAAGGCCAAAATTACCCTTCGGAGGGAAGAGTGGCCTTGGGATGAAGGGTTTTTGGACAGCTTAGTGAGTGTAGAGTCTCTCCTCATGAAGGGAGGGATGAGGCAAGGATTATGGGGTCCTTGTTGCCATTGTTACTTGGGGGCCATAAGGGGAGTTTGAACATGTAGCCATTTGGGGGCCATAAGGCATTTTGTTGGTTTTGAATGGGAAGGAAAGGAAATGGTTTTGTATGCCTTGTGAAGGCATTAGCACATTTTTGTTTTGGCATTCTCCTCCTAAGTATTTGGTCCACCTTCACCCCATTATTTGGGTCATTTTGAGATACTATGTGTGAATCCTTGGGTTGGGAGATTTGGTGGTGTGTTGATAAATTTTTGTATGTGCATATGTCTTGAATGAGTGTATCATGTTTGGTCTCTAGTTCTCCTAGCTCGGGGGTGGCCTTGTAAAGGCCTAGGTTGGGAGGTGAGCCTCCATGGTCAAGTTGAAATTTTATTGCAAGTTTTACTTGAGGTTATGGAAGGATGAAAAGATGGTGTGATAGAGAGGATTCAAAGTGTGGCTTTCATCATATTTCTTTTTGTAAAGTTGTATCTTCATTGAAAAAAATAAAAGGATTATATATGTAAACTATGGAATAGGAAGACTTGTGAAAGTTTATTATTCTTGAAGAAATGGTTGTTGCTTGTGAGGTTGTGCATATAACAAAAGTTTTCTCTTCTTTCAAAGGAAGAATAAAAAATGTTGCAACATATGAGCATTTCTCTAAATAAAGAAAAATATATATATTATGGTAGTTTCTCTTTGTTTTATATTGTTGTTTTGTTTAAAAAAAGAGATTCATGAAGGTTGCATTTTTATGTAAAAAGAGAAAAAGATGTATACATGCATTCTTTGTAAGGGGAACTTATGAACGTCTAAGTTTTCTTGAATAGATAGTGTAGGCAATGAAGATGTGTATTCAAAAAAATTATTGTAATAATGAAATTTACCTTATTTACGCATTGTTGATTTATTCTGATAAGAAATGTTTTAAATGAATGTTGATATTATTGTTACCTTCTTGTTGATATATAAAGTTCTTCAAAAAGGAGTATTCTTAGTGTATGAACAAATATGTTATTTGAAGAAAAAAAGGCTTAGGAGCATATTTCTTTTTTAGAATGTGTGTGTGTGTGTGTGTGTGTGTGTGTGTGTGTGTGTGTGTGTGTGTGCGCGCGCACGCGCGTGCCTTCCCCATATATATATAACATAACCCCCTCCATAGCCTTCCCTTTGAAGGGAGGCATGGAGAAGGGCATGGCCCCCCGTGGCTGTCATGACCCTGTGGCAGCCACCACAACTGCGACCGAGGCCACATGCCTGTGATGGACGTCGCACTCTATGGTGGCTTGCCATGGCCGACCATGACCCCGTGCCACCCAACCGCAGCAAGAGCGGGTTGGAGGGGATTTTATAGCCCCTCCCCATTCGATTTTCATATCATTTTATTAACACAAAAAATAAATTCACCATTTTTTACCTGCATACAAATTTAACAAAAAATTATAACACTATATATATATATATATATATATATATATATTTCAAACAAGTCCTCTTTCAACCATGCAAATACTCTACAAGAACATTCCTCCTTCAAACCTACAATAAAAAAGAGAAAGGGAAAAAAGAAGAGAATTGAAGAGGAAGAGGGAAGAGAGGGAAAGAATGGGAGTGTAAAATCCTCCCCAAACCCTAATTTCGGGTTAGGGTTAGGGTTGAGGAGGAGAGGAAGAAGAGAGAAAATGAGGAATAATAAAACTCATTTCTTCTTTTGTTTTGAGGAAACCCTATTAGGGTTTGAGAAAAGAAAATAATAAAATAATAGTTCATTTGAATTTCAAATTGCAAATTAGTGGGAATCTTTTAATGGATTTTTTTATTATGAGTAAATTAAAGGAGTATGGTGTTTATTTAATTTAATAGCTAGTGGGAAGGGGTAAAATTTGTAAAATGAATTTATAATCTAGAGTGGAGAAATTTTAATGAAGATTTTAAAAAAAATTAAGTTTTAGTGATTTATTTAATCTTTGTAAGAATTTTAATGGGATCATTTATAGGTTATTGATTTAAAATATTAAGTAGTGTTACCTTGGTGAAGTCATTCAATTATTTTATATGACAATAAATTTATTTATTTGATTAATAAATTAAGAGCAAGATTTGAAATAAAGCAACGCACAATTTTAGAATATTAATAGATTTGAATTTTTAAAAGGGCGCAATAACATGTTGTGGTAAGAGCTTAATAAGGATTAAATTAAATGTTTTAAAGATTAAATTGTGCAACATTAGACAAATCTAGTTTAAACTATAGTAGGTATCCAATTAACGTAATTACATCACCGTAAAGACTTTAATTATTATCAATGGGTAATGCGAGAAAAGAGTTGATCGATTTTAGATAATGAAACTATTGCATCATTTCCTAGGTACAAATATACTTAATGTGTTATGCTAATCAGGGATTATAAGTTAACACAACATTGTCTTAGACGTACCTAAATTTTCCTTTTATTAAAACGTAATTAATTAGAATGAAACATTTAGAGTTAGCTAAGAGTAGACACCCTAGCCGAACCTAAGTGGTTAAACCTTATTGAGGGATGTTGATAAGCTAAAGCTTATAATGACCCCCCTCTATTCTTTCCCTAAACCTAACTGGTCATGTTTGAGATTAATTTAATCTAGAAATGGTATGAACCCCTTTAGTGAACTTAGTAAACCTATGTGTATTTTACCTTATCATCATGCAAACATTAGTTAATTGAACATTTAGATTTAAAAAATTGTTGGTGTGTTTTTTCCCTATATTTTGGGCATGACATTTTGGTATCAGAGCTTTGTTTCAATACTAGGAGCCTTAAACCATTACGTTTCTCTTAAAATTTTATTTGAACATGTAGGATGCCTCCCATTACGTGACAAGCTTGCGGGCGTGGACAAGGCCCTAGGCATGCCCGCTCAACACATGAGGATGTTGAGCAAGAGGTAGAGGTTTCCGAAGAGGAGCAGAGACCTTCCGAACAACCACCGAACCCAAATTACCGAACCCAAATTAGGACATATTGAATGCACTTTAGAACCTCATTGGGATAATTCAGGATAGACTACCAGGGGGTTAGCAGACAGAGCACAAGGGTTCAAAGGGGCATAGGTCAGCAACCAGAGAGTGGACTAGGAGCCCTCCTCCTAGTCGTATAGATGTTCAGATTGATCATGAGAGTGAGTCGGTACTCTTACCAGATACAGTGCCTGGGGTTGTAGAGAGAGTACCCCATGACCCAGGAGATCAGATTAGGGAGCTAGTGCACCTACATCCACCATTACTTATAGGGTCTACTAATGGGATTGAGGCTGAGGGGTGACTTTTGAGCTAAGAGCAGTGCTTTGGATTGCATCCATATGGGAGAAATCTAAAGGCATGATTTGTGATACACCTTCTGAGAGGGATTGCTTCTACATAGTGGAGGGAAGAGGAATATAAGAGCAATCTAGTTATTGACACCCTCTCTTGGGACACCTTTTTGGAGAGGTTTAGGGACAGGTATTTGTCAAAGCACTTTAGACAACATCACATTGATGAGTTCCATGATCTCCAACAGAGGGGACTCATGGTGTTTCAATATGAGAGCAAGTTCCTTGAGCTCTTACCTTATGTGGATTATATGAGAGATGAGAAGTTGTGAGTTAACTATTTTTTCAAGGGGCTGACTACTACGATATTAGGACCAGTATGCATGACATCTCTAGGGAACCTTCAAGAAACCGTAGAAAAGGATTTAATAGCATAGGAGGTACATGGTAGATCACATGAAACATGAGATAAGTTTCAGAACCGTAACCCCACACCTCAGTCTTCTGGGTTTCAGAAACCCCATTGGAAGGGGAATCACAGACACTCCTCGGGACCCTACAAACCCCCTCACCCATAATAATAGTCTCATCAGAATTAGAGACATAGGCCACCACACGAACATCAGGGCTCTAAGCCCAAGAAGTGGAAGTCATAGAGCCCTATGAGGGATCAGATACCACAGGTTACATTCATGATGCCTCCAGCTCGGACTCAACAATCCACTAGGGGTGGTTTCGGTGGTTCTAGTAGGACTGGAGGACAATAGCTCCCTAGGCCACAGGGAGTACAAACACAGGTTCGAGGGCCATGTTATACTTGTGGTGCCATGGGGCACATTGCTAGAGATTTTCCATAGATTTAGATGGTCAGTAGTCAACGTATGGCAGCATCAAAGCCAACAGTGGGGGACATGGGTAAGTCCCACAAAGTATTTGCAGCGGTTGATAACCGCTAGACAGAGCATCAGACCATATTAATTGAGGTCACAAGTATGATTAGAGGTAGTAGTGTTACCATACTATTTGATTCATGAGTTACTAGTTCTTTTATTTCTCCATTGGTTGTGGAGCGTTGTGGGCTAATGACAACTAGACAAGATGTTATTTGGGAGGTGGAGTTAGCTTCAGGGGCTAGAGGGTCAATTAAATCAATGGTTAAGGATTGTCAGATTTAGATTGGTGACATGACCACCATAGCAGATCTTCGCATTATACCTCTAGGATCCTATGGCATTGTTCTTGGCATGGATTGGCTTTATGCTCACAGAGCCAAGGTGGATTGTCATCAGAAAAAGGTTGAGTGTGTAGATGATCATGGCACTGCTACAGTGATTTCAGGGATTTGAAGACCTATATCTATTTGTATGATCTCTGTTATGAAGCTTAAGCGAAAAAGGGGTTCCAGTTATTTTCCATCACCATCAATGATAGGGAAGAGGAGGAGGAGAAGGAGCCTTCACTTGATGACCATCCCATCCTTTGGGAATTTGCAAATATGTTTCCTTTCAAGCTACCTAGTATATCACCCTGTAGGGAAGTTTTTTTCACATTGATCTCATACCAAGAGCTTAGCCAGTTCAAGGGCACCGTATAGGATGACCACTAATGAGCTTAATGAGCTCAAGATTCAATTATAGGAGCTCCTAGAGAAGGGGCACGTCCATCCTAGTGTCTCCCCTTGGGGCACACCAGTTATCTATGTTAAGAAGAAGGATGGATCTTTACAGTTATGCATGGATTACCAAAAATTGAACAAAGTAACTATTAAGAATTGGTATCCACTTCCCAGTATTGATGATTTATTTTATCAGCTTCAGGGTGCCAAGGTATTCTCCAAGATAGATTTTTAAATCGGGGTATCATCAGTTGGGGATTGTGGAGAGTGAAATCCACAACACAACTTTTCACACTGTATATGGACATTATGAGTTCACTATAGTCCTCTTTGGTCTTACGAATGCTCCAGTTGTATTCATGAGTCTCATGAATGGGGTATTCCACACATTCCTTAACCAATTTGTGTTTGTATTCCTTGATGAAATATTGATATATTCTCATGATGAAAAGGAGCACAAGGAGCACTTGAGACATGTATTGCAATGTTTGTGAGATAATAAGTTGTATGGCAGTTTGTCAAAGTGTGCATTCTTCATATTAGAGGTCTATTACCTAGGACATGTCATTTCAGGTGATGGGATCTTAGTTCACCCATCAAATATTAGGGCTATCATGGATTGGTCAGCGCCAACCACTATGACCAAGGTTAGGAGTTTCATGGGGTTAGCAGGTTATTATAGATGCTTTATTGAAGGATTATCTAGAGTGGCACATCCTATTACATCCTTCCACTAGAAGGGAAATAAATTTGAGTGGACAAAGAAGTATGAGAGGGCCTTTCAGGAACTCAAGAAATCACTTACCAACGTACCTATCCTTGTTGTGTCAAATCCTTCAACAGATTTTTTGGTATGCACAGATGCTTATTTGGATGGTTTGGGAGTAGTACTTATGCAGGGTGGTCGAGCCATTGCATATGAGTCTAGGAAACTTAAGACTCATGAGCTTAACTACCCTACCCATGACCTTGATCTTGCAATAGAAGTACACGCACTTGTGAGGTGGAGACACTTCCTCTTAGGACATCAGTTTTAGCTATATTCAGATCATCAGAGTTTGTAGTATATATTCACTTAGCTATATTTAGAAGTACACGCACTTGTGAGGTGGAGACACTTCCTCTTAGGACCTTAATGCTCGATAGAGGAGATGGATGGAGTTCCTTTGTGAACATTATTTTGATGTTCAATACATCAAGGGGAAGGAGAAGGTGGTCACAGATGTCTTGAGTAGGATACATCATGAGATATACTATATGTCTGCAGGCACATATTTGAGAGATCGCATATTACATCACTTGCATAAGGATGAGGGGTATGCAGAGGTTTGTCAGGTAGTACGATCTCAGAGACCCCTAGAGGGGAAATATGTGGATTATTCTTTGAATTTTGATGGATTATTACGTCATAGAGGGCCCATTTATGTACCTTCCTCTGGGGAATTGTGAGATTTCATTATGCTAGAGGCTTATAGAGAACCTTTTGCAGCACATCCCAGGGTCAAGAAGGTGAATGCAGATTTGAGACAGTTGTATCATTAGCCAGGCATGAGGCTACACATTGCAAAGTTAGTAGCCTGATGCCTTGAGTGTCATAGATTAAGAGGGAATGTCGCCATCTAGGTGGATTGCTTCAGCTTCATGAGATACTTGAGTGGAAGAGGGACATTGTTTCTATGGATTTCATCATTGGTCTACCTATATCATCTCGTCCCATGATTCCATCATGGTGATAATTGACAAGTTGACCAAAGTGGCTCACTTCTCTCCCATCCGAACTACATTCACAGCTCTAGCAATGGCACAAGTGTTCTTGCGGGATATTGTCATACTTTGTGGCATTCCCCATAAGATCATTTATGATAGAGATTATCTCTTTACATCATCCTTTTGGAGAGTTTTACAGGAAGCCTTGGGTACCAGGCTCAATTTTAGTATCGCTTATCATCCAAAAATGAATTGATAGAAAGAGAGGGTCAACCAGGTGTTAGAGGATATTCTTTGCATGTATGTTATGGACCATCAGACGAGATGGGAGGAGTACCTAAACTTGGTAGAGTTTTCCTATAATAATGGGCATCATACCTCCTTAGGGATGCCACCTTTTCAGGCCTTGTATGGTAGATTGTGCAGGACACCTAGAGGGGAAATATGTGGATTATTATTTGAATTTTTGATGGACTATTACGTCATAGAGGGCGCATTTATGTACCTTCCTTTGGGGAATTGTGAGATTTCATTATGCTAGAGGCTCATAGAGCACCTTATGTAGCACATCCCAGGGTCAAGAAGATGCATGCAAATTTGAGACAGTTGTATCATTGGCCATGCATGAGGCTACACATTGTAGAGTTAGTAGCCCGATGCCTTGAGTGTTAGAGAGTTAAGGCAGAACACCGCTATCTAGATGGATTGCTTTAGCTTCATGAGATACCTGATGTAACATAAGAAAAGATGTCACATTTGAAAATGTAGATGTTTGTGTGATGTGTGGGGAAGATAAGATGTTCCTTTTAACCTCAAATGCACAAATGAAAGATCCAAATTGATTAACCCAAAAGAAGGATCAATGCACAAATGAATCATCCATTCGGAAATGAGAGCAAAGAGGAAAGATCTTAAATTCCCGTTTTAGAAAGGAATGTATATGATAGTTCTAGGAATTGAAATGGATGAGATGAAGTACCAACCTTAAAATAGTGCATATCAAAGAAAATTGTTTTTTGAGGTTTGTAGGCTATTTCTGGAAAAACGAAAGTATGATCCGGAATTGGAACGCAAAGACGAACAAAACCCAGAAATCATTTTCTGTTTCGATATCATCTTATGAAAAAGGTCGACCTTGACCCACAAATGTCAACCCTAACCCAATAATGTCGACCCTAACCTGCACAGATCCGAAAGTGACTCTGTTCGAGTCGTCCGAAAGAAAGCCAAAAAGGGTATCTAGATTTGGGTTCAAATCTGCAGTCCTGAACATGTACCTACAAGAAAAAGAGGTTTGTTTGTTGGGGGGAAGGGATTTGCCTTGGTCAAACCCCGGTTTTGGAATTAACCTTATAATCAAATTGAAATTGCATAAACAAAGTAAATAAACAAATTCACCTTGCTTGTATGGAGACCCTTGTGGTGGATTCAAATCCTTAGAT